>JAOTOM010001283.1:0-64193 GCA_034440615.1 Ashinkailepas kermadecensis
AAATCATTTCCTTATCGAAGCGTGTAGCTGGCCGCAAAAGCGTTATCAAACAGTTGGGGAGGGATAATGTCCCACCAACTTTGGAGTTGGGAGAGGGCAGGCGTCCCCGCTTTGCCCCCGCCCCTGTTACTACGCCCATGCTGTGCTGCATTATCCGTTCACAGTTGATATCTGAAATGCAATACTTATCATTGTGAGGTGAATTGTACGAGAGTGAGCGGTGCAATTGGCTTTCATTGAACGATACAAATAGTCCAGCTGCAACGTACGAAAATGTTGCGTTAGACGTGGGATCCAAGGCCGGAAATCTGTCATCAACCCAGGAGGCGTCCGGGTCCGACAAATTCCAAATTGGGTATGGAAAATGGCGATGAACAGCAGCGTACCAAATCAGGAGGGGTCCGGACCCCCTCCCGTCCCACCCGGGGTCCATAGCCATGGTCGAATCCTACGAAATTTAGGGGTTTAGGAACACTGCCTGCTTAAATACATAAATCAGAGCCATTTGTAAAATATGGGTAGCGTGAAGGTCCACATATTTTCATAACCACAGCGGTCCCTCAAGGTTAGTGGAGGGGAGGAGTAACGAACGTTTTTGCCTGATACCCTAATCCAAGTGACTTGCTTCCACCGGCCACCAGACATATCCCAACAATTGTGCCTTCAATGGTCAGTTATAACGTGATTCAATCAGGAGGGCGGTCTTCCGTGTTGTACAGCAGGAGGGCGGTCTCCAGTGTGGTACAACAGGAGGGCGGTCTCCAGTGCTGTACAACAGGAGGGCGGTCTCCAGTGTGGTACAACAGGAGGGCGGTCTCCAGTGCTGTACAAAGGGGGCAGTCTCCAGTGTGGTACAACAGGAGGCGGTCTCCAGTGTGGTACAACAGGAGGGCGGTCTCCAGTGTGGTACAAAGGAGGGCGGTCTCAGTGCTGTACAACAGGAGGGCGGTCTCCCGTGTTGTACAACAGGAGGACGGTCTCCAGTGTGGTACAACAGGAGGTCGGTCTCCAGTGTGGTACAACAGGGGGTCTCCAGTGCTGTACAACAGGAGGGCGGTCTCCAGTGCTGTACAACAGGAGGACGGTCTCCAGTGTGGTACAACAGGAGGGCGGTCTCCAGTGTGGTACAACAGGAGGGCGGTCTCCAGTGTGGTACAACAGGAGGGCGGTCTCCAGTGCTGTACAACAGGAGGGCGGTCTCCAATGCCATACCGATTAGACTTGTCGGGGGTGACGTCAGCGGTGCATTGGTGATGGCACACCAGGTGGCGTGAATTCCGGCAGAATCGCGGGATCACCCTGAGTATGGTGGACCGACACCAGCCGACCGATCTGCTAGCGGAATCCTGTACCGAGACCAAGGGTCCGGGCTCCCCAATATGCTGGGCAACAGATCGAGGCAGTGGTTGGATTAAAGTCCTGAAAGACGATGAAAGATGAAGGTCCTGAAAGCCTCGTGTAGACCGGCTCTTCTGCCAAAATTCGTTCAAGATACCACTGGGTTCCAGTGAGGCTAAGCCAGGCTTGGGAGTGCGAGAGAAACATTCATCGTCTGTCGCGCATGGCTGGAGAACACATGACTAAGACGGGATTACACGTCACACCTGCTGCGATAAGTTGGCACGAGCCTGCGGCTGAAAAGAACCGCCAGTCGCATCTGTCGCACCGGAACAGAAGGGACTGGCGGCCAGACACTGAACAGGGCCGCCCACCGCGCCCGTGGCGTCTACTGCGGATCAGCCACGGGGCACCGGGACACCCACCCGACTGCGGGCAGGACGCGGACACCGGAGCCGACCGTCCGCGCTCGCTTCACTCTTTGATGTGACGTGACGTGAAGCGCCTCGCCCGCCGCGGCGCGCATTTCTCGCGCTCGCAGAACAGCACGGATGACCGCAGAGATGGGCGGCGGGCGCGGTTACGGCGGGAGAAACGGTCGGCATCTAGCGCGGTTATGGCTGGAGAGACGGTCGGCAACTGACGCGATTATGGCGGGAGAGATGGTCGGCAACCGGCGCGGTTATGGCAGGAGAGACGGTTGGCAACCGGCGCGGTTATGGCGGGAGAGACAGTTGGCAACCGGCGCGTGTATGGCGGGAGAGACGGCCGGCAACCGGCGCGGTTATTTTGGGAGAGACGGTCGGCAACCGGCGCGGTCATGGCGGGAAAATAGTCGGCAACCGGCGCGGTTATGGCGAGAGAGACATGGCGGGAGAGACGGCCGGCAACCGGCGCGGTTTTGGCGGGAGAGACGGTTGGCAACCGGCGCGGTTATGGCGGGAGAGATGGGCACCTGACAAGGATTGTCGTCCGACCGGTGCACCCACGCAGGTGGCTTCACAGTTCGCTGCCCACCACTCGCCTGCTTCAAAAACTCGCCATTCAAAACCTCATGACCACGCTCAAGGTCACCAGTTATGCCAATGAAAAAGCGCTAAATTATCAAGCAGCTGATTTATCGCATGTGATTCTTATTTGTGCTTTCTTGGAGAAAGTGTGTAATTTTTTAAGAAGAGAAAAATAGTCATTTTGACGAATGTCGGATATACCGATAGTTCTTCTTGGGCCAGGAACAAACATCTCATGTAACACGCATGAGGTCATATATCAGATCAACGTCAAGATAAGACAACTTAAGTTTTGCTGATCGGACGAAAAACCTACAATTATATAGCCTACATGTAATATAACTTACCTGCCATACATAACCTACATTTGCCTGTCAGCCGTGAGGTAAATATGATATCCCTAGAATCGCGAAAGGCCTATTATTTCGGCGTTTGTGTGGGGTTCAATGAACGTGAGTTTGTATTTATCAGTTAGAGAGGGAAATAATTGTATAACGTCGCCAGCGTCACAGAAAGCCATCCTAGATTTAATGTACTGACTAATTCTAGCATGAGCCATGAATATATTTAATTAAAGGCCGCAATTGCATTGGCCATAAGCCGGTCTCCAGTGAGGTTATGCGGGATCAAATTTACTTGACGAGATCTTGTGTGTGTTTTTTTCCATACATGCTGCATTGTTGATTGTCACTTGCATAATGCGTATTGCACGCTCATCACACGTAGGGAAAGCATCTCAGAATCGTGTACGCAAACACAAGCTGGGACGTGTGACCCTGTGTGGCATTTCTCTGAGTGATGTTGAATGCATACGATGTAACCTATAGAGACCAGGAGCATGTTAAGTCGTCGAAGGTTACGTTCGGTGTTTATGCTGCGGTATGGAGATCCTCAGCCTCATCGTGACCGTGGTTGTCGCCGAATCGCCACAGATTAAAACAGATGTCGGTGGAGTAAAGTAGCGCCTGAACCATCGTAACCTAAGCAGTCTGTGGTGTTCTTTGCTTCAAGCCGTTATGGAGAAGATATTATTAATCATGCTATGTATTTCATATACGTATCATATATATATATATATATATATATATATATATATATATATATATATATATATATATATATATATATATATATATTATATCTATATGTACATGTAAATGTATATACATATATATATATATATATATATATATATATATATATATATATATATATATATATATATATATATATATATATATATATATATATATATATATATATATATATATATATATATATATAAATATCATAGTGACATTTCTGACACTGTGAGAATGCTTTGTTGAACTTGTGACTTTCATTAGTTTTTCGTGATTCTGGATGAGACCGGATTCCTTTTTTAATGCTCACGCAATTTGTGTGAAGGGATCTCAAGTGCAAACTAGTGCCAGTAGATTATGGACTAGTGCCTGGCATGTCACCGCATCCACACTTGTATATACACGTGTGCCTAAATGTCGGTTGCTTTGACTTGATGCTGGCCGAATTGCTATGCATACCGGACCAGCCGCCGGGTATGGTGATACGGACCAGCTGGTGTTACATCATTAATTTCGCAACCATGACAGTTCGCTCGTCATCGTCGGTAAACACCAAATACGCCCCGAGCAGAGGTCAATAGAAGCTGAGAATTGCCGCTCACGAAAATCAGGGTGAAAGCTATGTCGTACAAATGAATCTTGTATGGAGGTAAAATGCGGCCATCTTTTAAGCCGAAAGTAGTCAGATTTCTGAAGCTTCGTAGACTTGCATGGCCTTGCACGTAGAATCGACTTAAAGCCTTCTTGTCCTCCGTCCCCAAATGTGTGGTGTCGCTTTGCCACCGGGTATCACAATTCCCAGTTCAACATTCCTCGATGAAGCTAAGTTTGTCGCATGAGTTTCAACAACTTGCTGCCAACCAGCTACTACGTTACCGTAGTAGCTGGTGTACCGTTGTAGAAAAAAAGATGTCCGTAATCCGAAAACCCTATCCAGGTGCTGGTTCGCTGCACTGATGACTAGGTGGGGTCAGGACAGCTGTTGTGTCGCCATGTCGGCTCCGGACGAAGCACACGAGCTCGCTCTGGGAGCCTCGGCGACCGTCCAGTCTGTATCTGGACAGTGAGCGTGGCCCCACCTCGGCGACCGTCCAGTCTGTATCTGGACAGTGAGCGTGGCCCCACCTCGGCGACCGTCCAGTCTGTCTCTGGGTAGTGAGCGTGGCCCCACCTCGGCGACCGTCCAGTCTGTCTCTGGGCAGTGAGCGTGGCCCCACCTCGGCGACCGTCCAGTCTGTCTCTGGGCAGTGAGCGTGGCCCCACCTCGGCGACCGTCCAGTCTGTATCTGGGCTGGCCCCACCACGGCGACCGTCCAGTCTGTCTCTGGGCAGTGAGCGTGGCCCCACCTCGGCGACCGTCCAGTCTGTATCTGGGCAGTGAGCGTGGCCCCACCTCGGCGACCGTCCAGTCTGTATCTGGGCAGTGAGCGCGGCCCCACCACGGCGACCGTCCAGTCTGTCTCTGGGCAGTGAACGCGGCTCCGCCTCGGCGACCATCCAGTGTGCCTCGCTGAGGTCATTTGTTTATCGCGGACGAGGGTCATGAGACATTGCAGGCATTCTGGTATGCAATACAATATCCAGCGCACCAGAACGTAAAGGACGAGGACGGACGTTTTAATGATGCACCATAATGCCACATAATCCATCAGTTGCGGCATGTCTGCTTCGGTCAGCCAGGTTCAGTGTGACCTTGTCGACGTTTGTACACTGTGCAGGAGTTCAAATCTACCGGGCAGAGCCTGTTCCTCAGGGTTGTCGGCAGTGATGTTTCAATCGGTTTGCAACCTGACACTGTGGAAGGAGCGAAGCTTGTCACCTGCAGCAAAAATAGCACACTAGAGTTATTTACAATTGCAAGGTCATCTCGAGCTGCCGCCGCCGAGCCGCCCGTGTCATGTTTTTTTTATTATTATTATTTTTTTTTTTTTTAATTGTCGTCCCCATATCAGATGCAGCAGCAGCCTATCCTAATTTGGCTGTATGCACCTTCATTGGGTCTTTCAGTGTGCGGCTTTCATAGGTGAGCTGCCCATAGATCAGGACAGCCAACACATGGGTGCCTCGGGATGCAAGCAAGAGATACAACAGAATGTGATTATACCAATACTATTACCATCCCTTCTGTATTTTCTTCTTCTTTTGCAGATAGACTACCACCAATCAGTAGAAAGGAAATGAGACCCCGGGAAAACCATGGGCAGGTAGCAAGCTAGTAGCGCCCACGGAATTCCCGGGGTCACAAGTTGAAATGTTAGGGGAGTACAGAAAAGATGAAAGCATTCAGATGAAGATAACTCATGCAGAATATGCATGGGTGAATACAAACCTAACAGAATCCTCCATCACGAAAAAGAAACAAAAACAAAACGAAACAAAACAAAAAACACATTCATTCACGCACATCATACTTTTCTGTGTTGCCATATATTAACAGTGACATCCTCTATGGCAAGGTATAATTTTTAAAAGTTATCTATATGAATTACATGAACTAGATTCTGTCTTCAGTTCTCGTTTGATTTGTATAATTCCATAAAGTAACGTCTAAGGCATTTCTTTAGCACATTTTTTTTCCTTGGCACCTGTTCTATTCTGGGAAATATTTGGCAAATTACACTATTCCAGGATTTTGGTGCAGAGTATGTAATAGCAAACAGCCTATATTGTCGATAAGTAAATGGTATAGAGAAATGTTGAATGATTCTTGTATTAGTAGGTGTTGCATATTGAAAGAAGTCAGCCATAGCACATGGCAATGTATCATGTACAAATTTGTGCAGTATTAATATGTTTTGTTCCTGCACCATATCAGTGAACTTCAATATGTTGTACTTGATAAATAACTCATTTGTAGGATATGTATAATGTTTATAATCAATAATCCGTAATGCACGTTTCTGGGATTTTATAATTTGGTCTAATCTTGTGGGATAATTATTACCCCAAATCACAGCACAGTAATTTATATAGGGAAGGATTAAAGAGTTATATAAGTACTTCAGTTCTCGACTTGTAATTAAATATTTTGCCCTCCCCATAATACCCAAGTTTCTACTAATGATGGCTGTGACATAATCAATGTGCCCATGCCAAGTCAATTTTTCATCAAGCACTATGCCAAGATACTTGATTTGTTGTTTTCTGTTCACTTTTGCCAAATTGATCACTATATCTATGTCATTACTGGGAGTTCCAGAATATATTTGATAATTTGTCTTTGTTACATTTAGAGATAACCTATTTGCTTTGAACCATGTTGTTAGCTCAGGCACAATGCCATTCATTTTATTCTGTAATTCATCTATATTTCTAGCCTTGACAAGAATAGCTGTGTCATCAGCAAAGAAGTACATATTTGCTTGTTTTGAAATTCTGGCCAAGTCATTGATATAAATGATAAATAATAATGGTCCTAGAATGGAGCCTTGAGGAACACCCATAGAAATTAACTCTGGTTCAGATAACGTCTCATATACTTTAGTTTGCTGATATCTATTTTTAAGATATGATTCTAATATCCTAAGTAGGGGACCTTCAACTCCAATGCACTGTAATTTCCTAACTAGTATGTCTGTGCTAACTGTGTCAAAGGCCTTTTTTAAATCAATATATAAGCCACACAAAATATCTCCATTTTCAATGGACTTCGTAATTTCGTTATATAAATGCATAATGGGCATGTATGTGCTATGATTTCTTCTGAAGCCAAATTGAAAAGGGCTTAGTACATCGTTTAGTTCCAAATATGATGAAAGATAGGAGTGTAATATTTTTTCCAAAATTTTAGAGAATATAGGGAGTAAAGATATAGGTCGATAATTTGTGAATTTATGATGTTCTCCTGCCTTGAATATAGGTACAACAACTGCTTTCTTAAAATCGTCAGGAAGTATTCCAGTTTGTAGACAGATATTAAGTAGATGGGTAATCTGTTTTAATATACTTTGATATGCAAGCATTACAATTTTTGTGTTGATTCCATCTATGCCACCTCCAACAGATTTCAAGTTCCTAATAATTGATTCTACTTGAGCTTCATTGGTACATATATTATCAGAAAACTTTGCATAGGTAGGTTCAGCTATGTATTCAGTAGGATCTTTTTCTGTAGGTGCTATTTTGTGTTCTAGCCTTTCTCCAATAGAGACAAAGAAATTATTAAATGCATTTGGTACAGAATTCTTTTCATATTCATTGCCATCTTCATCTACTAATGTATCTGGAAGTTTGGATCTAATTTTTTTCTTATTTATCAGTTCATTTAGGATGTTCCAAGTTTTTTGTTTATCCTGCGGATTGTGATAGAGTGCTGTTTGATAGTACAGTTTTTTTGCATCTCTTAAGATATGAACTAAAATGTTTCTATATTGTTTATACTCAAATTTATTTTGTATGCTTTGATTTTTTAAGTACTTCTTGTATGATTTTTGTAATTTTATTTATGGAACATAATATTCCTGCAGTTATCCATGGCTTCATGGGGGTTCTCCTACAGCTATGTGTAAGTGTTTTAGTACAAAGCTTCATACCTTCTGTATATGCATTAATCAATTGAGAACATGCAACATTTGCATCAGTGTTGTTGTCAAAATTGTGCAGTGCCAATACCAAATAATCATTTAATTTAGTCACTTGATTGCAATCAAATGCTTTTCTATTACCTTTTGTTGAGGTTTGATTTTCATCAAGAGTTAAAGTCACAAAAATAGGAAGGTGATCCGATAAGTCCTCAAGCAATATTCCAGAAGAGCAGATATAGGAGAAATCATTTATAAATATATTGTCAAGCAAAGCCATTCCAGCACTATGTGCACCAGTGACTTTTGTTATAGCAGGCCAAAATCCATATGAAGTGAGCAAGTTTAGAAATGATTTGCTATTTTTATAATTTCTGACATTCAGCAAGTTATAGTTGAAATCACCAGTTATAATAGTAAGTTTTCCTTTGTTTTCTAGGCTGTCTAGTAGCTTCTCAAACACGCTATGGAAATCACTATTGGAGGAACATGGCGGACGGTAAATCTGACATATTATTATGGATTTCTTTTTGTTTTCAATTTCAAGGTTTATTTCAACAAATGATGCTTCAATGAGGTTACTTTCTATGATATCAATACTTCTTGTTGCATAGGATTTGCATACATAAATTGCTGATCCCCCCCCTGTAACATCGACTAGATGCAAACATTGTGTAATTGTCAATTTCAAAGAATTGTTCAGTATCCTTCTTCAGCCAAGTCTCAGAAATGCATATCACTGACCATTTGATGCCAGTGGTATCTAGGAAAACTAGTATATCATCAAACTTATTATTCATGGATCTAGCATTTATATTTAGACGTGGAACAGGTAACCCTGCCTGGTGCGCTGGAGGACTGCCGTGGAGGTGGCTGTACATAACACTGTGGGGAGCATTGGAGGGCTGCCGTAGAGGCGGCAGCACATAACACCGTGGGGAGCATTGGAGGGCTGCCGTGGAGGCGGCAGTACATAGCACTGTGGGGAGCACTGGAAGGCTGTCGTAGAGGCGGTAGTACACCGTGGGGGGTATTTGAGGGCTGCCGTGGAGGCGGCAGTACATAACGCCGTGGGGAGTATTGGACGGCTGCCGTGGAGGCGGCAGTACATAACGCCGTGGGGAGTATTGGAGGGCTGCCGTGGAGGCGGCAGTACATAACGCCGTGGGGAGTATTGGACGGCTGCCGTAGAGGCGGCAGTACATAACACCGTGGGGAGCATTGGAGGGCTGCCGTGGAGGCGGCAGTACATAGCACTGTGGGGAGCACTGGAAGGCTGCCGTAGAGGCGGCAGTACACCGTGGGGGGTATTGGAGGGCTGCCGTGGAGGCGGCAGTACATAACGCCGTGGGGAGTATTGGAGGGCTGCCGTGGAGGCGGCAGTACATAACGCCGTGTGGAGTATTGGAGGGCTGCCGTGGAGGCGGCAGTACATAACACCGTGGGGAGTATTGGACGGCTGCCGTAGAGGCGGCAGTACATAACACCGTGGGGAGTATTGGAGGGCTGCCGTGGAGGCGGCAGTACATAACACCGTGGGGAGCATTGGAGGGCTGCCGTGGAGGCGGCAGTACACCGTGGGGGGTATTGGAGGGCTGCCGTGGAGGCGGCAGTACATAACACCGTGTGGAGCATTGGAGGGCTGCCGTGGAGGCGGCAGTACATAACGCCGTGGGGAGTATTGGAGGGCTGCCGTGGAGGCGGCAGTACATAACGCCGTGGGGAGTATTGGAGGGCTGCCGTGGAGGTGCCGTTGTGGTGGCAGTACATAGTGCTGACGGCTGGCTCCGCTGACCAGACTCGGCTGCATAACCATTGACCACATGGTGGATGGCCAGTAGTGATGAACCCGCACCAGTTTACTATGTCCACTGTCGATTGGCGGCATGCGGTCAGCCGCCGCTGACCCAGCATTAGTCTTAATCGCAGGACTCTCGCGGCATTGCCCCGTCACTTGCGACTCAAAGCGCAAGTGGTGGACTACAATGTGGTACGACGTCATTGCTAGCCACGCTGATGCCACAGTTCACTTTACTTTCTGCATTCCTTCGCGTATGTACATTAAATAAACATAGGACGTAAAGAGCATAAAAGCTGGATTAAAAGCCAAGGGGTTCATCTAGGTTACGCCTACCAACTGATCATTTTAAAGTTTTTTTGTTGTAATATTTTGTGTAAATAAATATCGTTCGAATTCTTCCCGAGGTCGCTTCATGGAACAAGATCATATGCTACAGCTTGCTGCGCTTGAGCTTGATCATATGCTAGAGCTAACCCTGGCCCCACCACCCGATCCTTGAATTCCAGTTCAACGGCAGAACTTTGACCGATAGTTTCACGTGCCGTTGATGCACCGACACGGCCCCAGTGCTACGTTTCCGGCCTCATGGGGTCAGTTGCCAACCGACCCTTCCAGCCGGGGGCTAAATATGAGCGCGTGGAGCGACTTCAACCCTGTCTTTCCAGAAGAGGGGAAACCAGCACAGGCTGGCACTTTAAACAACTAAACTATCAGGTCGGCAGTTATCTTAGGCATCTCAATCGTATCACCCATGAATCTCCTATTGAATAAATGCATATATAATGCAAACGCCTCACCCATATTCTAAATTTTATAGTTCACTGAAAAGCCTAGTGCGTTTGCGCTGTACTCTTTCCAACAGATCTATATATATAGATTTCTGAGGAAGGTGTCATACCTGTGCACAATATTCAAATGGGGTTACACATAAGTGAAGCACAATTTTTTCGTAGGATCTTCTAACTTATCCCTGCTCTAGGATGCCCCGAAGTTCTCACACATGCACTGGAGTACTTCTTAGTAAAAACTGAGGAGAATTGCTTGCTCAGGGACTCTACTATAACAGAACCATCAACAAGTAATTTAACATCTACCTCCAATATCCTCATATATAAATTCTTACACTTCAATTTGTTCAAGCTGGGGAATGTTTAGCATTTCCTGCTGAACAGTCGCCAGCCAACTTAATTTAAGTCAGTCGTATAGATGCCCCAGTACACCTTCTACTTTTGTTTTTAGCTGTTCCATATACCCCTAGGCTAGCCTCCGTATTAAGGTCTTTTATTTTTATTTATAATGCTTGCTTCTTTGGTACCAGTACTTCTATATTCCTCTTGTCAGCCAAGAACGTAAGAGCGTAAGTAATATACATTCATATCATATCAATGAAAAAGACATGTTGGTCTATTGTGTGAGGTATAGATACATTATAATAAATCTGATAACGTATTACTGACTGTTCCCGTGGCTCACTTATAACCATTTGTCCAACCAACACCAACAGCTAACAACCGTCCGGACATAAATCACCGCGCAGTTCCTGAATTCGGTGCTTTCTAAAACACCATGTCTTCCGCAATTAACATTGCTTCGTCGTTTATTTTGGTCCAGCTCATATTGACCAAAAACATGACGAATTGATCGAAGAAATTCATTTCCACCTGACGGTCTCTTTCAACTCCTATTCCTGCCCACCGGGCGGACTTGGTCGCTGACCCTGCCCGCCGGCTGGGACCTAATCACTGCCCCACCCCCACCCCATCCGCACCCCCGGTCCGCGGCCTGACGACAAACCCTGTGACCTGAACAAACAGGCCCGCCGCGCTGGGACAGCAGAAACAAGCGTCCGCCGCCGCGCCACCTCCGCCGCCAAACCAAACACTCGCCAGTCGCGTCGACGCCGACTCTTGACGACTTAAATCGACGTTCGCTAAACGCCGCTGACACTGTGACATCAGGCTGTCTGCGCCCCGGCGACAGGCGCACGGCCTGGACGGCACCTGCGACAGCTACGTCAGGGTCAGGTCGGCAGGACGCGAGGGGTCACCGGAGGGACTCTGCCGACAGAGTGTCCGGCGACAGACGCGCGGCCTGGACGGCACCTGCGGCAGCTATGTCAGGGTCAGGTCGGCAGGACGCGAGGGGTCACCGGAGTGGCTCTACCGACAGAGTGTCCGGCGACAGACGCGTGGTCTGGACGGCACCTGCGACAGCTATGTCAGGGTCAGGTCGGCAGGACGCCAGGGGTCACCGGAGTGGCTCTACCGACAGAGTGTCCGGCGACAGACGCGCGTTATGGACGGCACCTACAACAGCTATGTCAGGGTCAGGTCGGCAGGACGCGAGGGGTCACCGGAGTGGCTCTGCTGGCAGAGTGTCCGGCGACGTCGGCTATTGCGGCCGCCAGGCATCAGCTGTTTCATTTTCGGACCGAAAGTGCGGTCGAGGTTTGTCCGAGACTGCATGGTGACGTCATACCCAGCCGACAGACCGGTCGGCAACTACGCCGAATTTGGCAGCATTGTGCTACTCGCGATATCGAGCAGTTTCGGAGCGTTCGTCGCGATATCGGCGCAGCACCCGTCGCGTTTTGCGGTCAGGCGATCGAGCCGGCCGATCCGGCCTCCACCGGTCTTGGTCCGGGCCGGGTCCGGTCCTGGTCCGGGCCTGGTCCGGTCCTGGTCCGGGCCGGTTCCGGCCCGTCCGCCCACTGCTCGGCACACGACCGTGACGCTTAATGAATTAATTTTAACTCATTACCCGGTGCACTTCACTGGTCTGAGCCCCACCGGACAACCGTCGGTGTACTTCACTGATCTGGGCCCCACCGGACACCAGTCAGTGTACGTCACTGATCTGAGCCCCACCGTACACCAGTCGGTGTACTTCACTGATCTGAGCCCCACCGGACGCACACCGGTCTACCTCAGTGATTTGATTCACACTGGATGCCCGTCGGTGTACTTCAGTGGTTTGAGCCCCACCGGACGCCCGTCGATGTACTTCACTGATCTGAGCCCCACCGGACGCCAGTCGGTGTACTTCACTGATCTGAGCCCCACCGGACGCCAGTCAGTGTACTTCACTGATCTGAGCCCCACCGGACGCCAGTCAGTGTACTTCACTGATCTGAGCCCCACCGGACGCACACCGGTCACCGCAAGTCGGTGCCCCTTGTTTTTCTTTCGGTGTGTTGAAACATGACGCCGGTCGAGCTTATTAGTTAGGTATGATCCTGCAGAATTTCACACTTGCTACTGCCACACTAATCCATCCCTTCCAGCCTGCTGCAACACTAACTCTGACTTAACTGCGTACGCCACCGTCACATGTCTCCATGGTGCTCGGGTCAACACACAGTCACTCGGGGTGTTATAACATGATGCTCGGGTCAACACACAGTCACTCGGGGTGTTATAACATCCAGCTTATTTGCATAGTGCAGCATCATGTGCACGCTATTTGCAATGTCAGGTCATATGGTGCAGGGTTTGTAGACTAACCGGAGCGTCCCACCACAAATCGGCCGGTCAATATCCCCAGCTCACTTCTTATATTTCGATGAAAATAATCCCGAAGTCAACAGTTCATCTTACATGAGCGCTGAATCAGGATTTTAAAATCAACTAAGTTCTGTCAACACCATAAGCCCTTAAACCCAAGCTTTCACTCCAGGAATAGTTCACCGTCTTGTGGTGAAAGACAACTAGAGCTCCATCTCATATTCCTTTATTTGCTTTGGTCCACCGCTTATTCGGAATCTCATTATTTCGTTGTTGTAACTCAAAATTCGGTACGCCAACGTTTTGAAAGTACACAAAAGCGTTTCTGATGTCAAGAAACTCACAACAATTAGCATCCCTGGCTTGGGTGGCAAGAAAATTATCTCCAAGTCCAGGATTGTCACAAATCCAGCCATACGGCTGACCACCACGGTCGCAATATTAGGCCGTGCCTAGTCAATGGTTCGAGTTGCTTAGCCTTCGACATTTCGACATCGTATGGCCATAGGCACGGGGCGCGCTCTTAGGCTCCCGTGGTGCAGGCGCAGTATCCAGCACGGTACCATTGTCGGCAGAGATCCCGTCGGCCCGCCGCAGCTGCCCTCTCTTGGCGACTTGTGAAAGCATGAGTGTCCTGTCACTGGGTGGCCAGCCATGTTCATCCAAGGTCCAACGGAGTGTGTTTGCAATCCTCGCGGTGCGACAGAATTTCTTACCAATCGCTGTGTGACGTGTCAATTGAACTCCTTGAATACGTTTTGTCCTAAGTTGGAAAGAGAGTGGCATGGTATATCTTCGTCCTTGAACTTTTAGAGCAACTTGTAACTTTTTTTTCTAAGTTTTTTATTGGCCTTCCAGGTCAGGTCAAGCAGTTCAATGTCGGAGTGCAGTCAGTCATCCGCACTTCGCTGTGGTTTTCGGACACTGGCCGTGAAACGAATCGTTCTTGCTTCAGTATCGATGAAATGCGAACTGAAGACGTAGTCCAGCACGCTGACATGCACAAAGGGAAGGTCGCCGATCAGGTCAAGGTCAAATACCTGGAAATATGTTGTGAGCTATGATAATTGACTAATTTCGAAACCAATTGTACTCCGGGAAGGGTAATGAGTCGCACTAAAACAAAGTCGGGAGTTTTCCACTTTTTGCGAATTTTGAAGAATAAGTTCAGCATATTTCACAAACTGTGTTCAAATCCAAAACATGACAAAACAAAACAAACAAAACAATAAATATTTCAAATCAAATTTGCTGACCTTAATCACATCTGACACGAGATAAGAGAGCAAAGTTACCCTGTCTCAACGGGTTTTACTCCGAAGTAATTCGTATTCTGGTCTTCATGACAACTGTGATACCTGTATTTACCTGTTGACCAGACTTGAGGTCATGTTTTTATATTTTTATATTTGTCTTCGATCATAGCCTTCACACTCACATTTTACATTTGACTGTATCTTCACGGTTGGCTGATGACAAATGTTGCAATGTACATCTAAAAGCCTCTTTGTGACCAGGCCTTAATCTGAATTTTTCCTGCCCCAGCTCCTGGACTTTAATATACTGAACCTACATGTTTTCGGCACAATTCATGAATGGCTGGAAGGTCTGCGAAATTTCGAAGCGATATCTTAACATGTTCAGGAGTTATCTCAGAAAACCTCCGGGTGGGGGATTTAATTACACCTGCACTGCGAGAGATAAAGCACACACACTGCTGTGGTCATGCTGGCTAGGCCCAACAGAGATAAATGTCATCCTTGAACAATTCCAGGTGGAATTAAGATCGTAGACATGATAACATCATACGGTTACATCGATGGCTTTTACTTCAGGGTACAATGGCAAGTAAAGCGGGGCTGGCAGCCCACCCAACACAGCCTAGCACAACTCTGGACCAGATCACCCAAGCCCAGAATGATTCCAAGGAACGAACATCAACTATTATTACACTGTCAGATTATCTTGCTGGTTACAATTGCGGTCGCCCCGATAGCTCGGTTTGTCCGGATATCGTCCTGCATGTGCCTTGTCCGTCCTGGAAAAAAACAACTTCGAATGCTTTTACCATGGAATCACATACCCTTGCATTCAAAATGTTTGCAACAAAAGCGGCTATCATTTGCAAGTCTGTAAACTTCGGAACTAAACCTTGCTTCGGTATGCCATGAGCCACACCTAGTATGGGAAGCTGGATGGAAAAAAATTGGGGCTATAGCGAACGGAAGCTTACTCAGCATCAAAATGAATTTGGAGACTCTAAGCTCAGAATAAGCACTTCTATCAGAGGAAGGCTTAGCGGTAATGTGCACAATTAGCACATGGTTGCTGTTTTTTTTTCTAGCGCACGATCATTTCAAACTTGAGGCAGGTCTTGCATTGTCCATAAATGCAATATAGCCTGATAGAAATCGTTTGCTCCGTTTATCTCAAAACATATTGTACCCTGCAGCTGAAATTTTGATCTGACGCTGGTCGAAATAATGTTCTTAGTCATGTCCCCAGTGAGATCTGTAGACCTGGATCAAGCTGGCTATATTTTTGCAGTTGCAGCTGTATGTGAAGCTTCCTGTCTTTGTCAAGGACTCGGTCTCCTCCAATGTTCGATTGAACCACTTTAATAATTAGATACTTTAGCATTAAATTATATGAAATTATATGCCGTTTTGACGACAGGATTTTCTATATTTCAATCTATCAGTACTATCCTGAGTTTGGATTACTGAGATTTAACCATCTGCAGCTGGCGTTACGATACCTTCTTCCCAGCCTGTGTCAGACAACGACCTGACAAAATGTAATATATCGTAATAGTGCTGGCGCCATAGTTCTGCAATCCCGTTTTCTCCATACGCACCCTCTACCATGAATGTAATAGGTGATTTACATTGATTAAGCTGGCTTGCTCTCTTCCGAAATTTAGCTTTATCCCCGTTTAGAAAGTTTTTTTTAGCAAGAACATCTCTCCTTAGGGCGTTTTTCTGTTGTCTGATAACTCAAAGTGCATTTCTGCATCTTGCTCTAGCCTTAATGTACATATCGAACACGGATCCATGCCAAGGTCTACCGGTGTTTTTTTTCGAAATGGCGAACAATTCTTTAGATTCCTGATATGCATCTGATGCATACCCCATCCATCCAGACATGCAAACTTCTTGTCTGTGAAATTGCATTACCGGCAGTAGAAAGGGCCGCGCAGATGCCGCTATGCATCTCGATATGCTGTTTAGAATGTGCATCTGACCTACAATGTAGGCTTCTGCACAATGCTGCATCATCATCGATTGTTACAGCCAGAAGCTTCTGCTCTGTGATGCCCGTATACGTATGCTCAACCGGGAGTGTGTTCCATTGTAATCTGAAGATAGTTTCATTCGTAGCAAAAGCTGGGTTAGGCATTTGCTCGATGTCTTGATCAAAGTAAAAAAGCCAAATGATCACTTATATTGTTATCATCAACAGCACACATACTTCTGATACTTGAATGCATATCACTACTTGACACTGTATAATCAAACCACGAAGTGGTTGCCCAGACATCACTCACGAAATTATAGCTACTACATGGAAGTAGTTTTGCAGAAGAGACAGTTAGGCTATCGTCGGCACAGAATTGCAACATTAGACCACAAAACAGATAAGTGTTCTGATTTGAAAGATTTGCATTCCAATTACCAGCTATCATAAAATATGAGGTATCAATATCGGTTACTAGTGCTAAGAGAACTCCTTAAGTTATCAATGTAGCTATTCATGTTCTCCTTGCATTGATATGGCATATAGTCGCTTAATATCACTTTTTGTGAAGCCAAAGAACGAACGTTTACTTGGCCTATCTACACTATCAGGTAACGGACATGCCCTTGGCCTATCTACACTATCAGGTGACGGACATGCCCTTGGCCTATCTACACTATCAGGTAACGGACATGCCCTTGGCCTATCTACACTATCAGGTAACGGACATGCCCTTGTCCTATCTACACTATCAGGTAACGGACATGCCCTTGGCCTATCTACACTATCAGGTAACGGACATGCCCTTTCCCTATCTACACTATCAGGTAACGGACATGCCCTTGACCTATCTACACTATCAGGTAAAGGACATGCCCTTGTCCTATCTACATTATCAGGTAACGGACAGGCCCTTGGCCTATCTACACTATCAGATAACGGACATGCCCTTGTCCTATCTACACTATCAGGTGACGGACATGCCCTTGGCCTATCTACACTATCAGGTAACGGACATGCCCTTGTCCTATCTACACTATCAGGTAACGGACATGCCCTTGGCCTATCTACACTATCAGGTAACGGACATGCCCTTGTCCTATCTACACTATCAGGTAACGGACATGCCCTTGGCCTATCTATAATACCAAGCAACCGGCACCTCCTTGGCTTATCTATAATGTTAGGTCACGGATATGCCTCTGGCCTATCAATATAATATTTGGTAGCCGACAGCCCTTGTCCTATCAATAATATCAGGTAGCGACATGGCATGCCCATGGTCTATCCATTATATTAGGTAACGGACAGCCCTTGTCCTATCTATAATACCAGGTGACGGGCATGCCCTTGGCCTGACTACCCCCCCCCCCCTCGAGTGTAGAACTACATGGAGCACGCACCAGCCCACAAGAACTCTTCCAGGACAGATGCAGGTATTGAACCTAATGCGCTCGGTGGCCTAGCATGGCAAGTCGGTGCTATTGTGGTGCAGACGGTAGTAGTTGATGTGTATATAGACACCGCCCTGAACTGTTTGAACAACCACACAGTCAAGCTCCTGGGTTGGGTAAATCTCCGACGAAAAACAGCTTCATTGTTTTTCGCCACCGGTCGCGTTTGGTTGGCTGGCTCTCGTTGTTGGTTCCACAAACACGACGGCTCCGCGACAGTGGAATCCGTTTTGGCTTTCAAAGGTCTGGCCTGACTTTCACCCGGCGGCGAATTGGCGAGAATTAGAG
The DNA here is from genome assembly GCA_034440615.1 of Ashinkailepas kermadecensis. Lineage (NCBI taxonomy): Eukaryota > Metazoa > Arthropoda > Thecostraca > Neolepadidae > Ashinkailepas > Ashinkailepas kermadecensis. Next base: position 18,234 of record JAOTOM010001283.1, read on the forward strand.
TCAGCGCACGGCGTCACCGTCAGCACTGTTTCAAGCCGCCCCGACAAACACCGGCCGACGCGCACCGCCAGCAATGCCCGGGACGGGCAAATTGCAGAGTGGGCGAGAGGCCTGCACACTACATTATACAAAACCGCGCACGTTTTGTGCACTTCGTCTGTGATAGAATTCCGGATAAATACTGATGGACTTGCTTTTAGCGGCATGCTGCGGATGTTGTCCAAACTAGGCGAATATATTCCCATCTATTTCTAGAAATTGGCATAGTACGTACTAACGCCGCACAGGAGCTGACTAGACTGGCTCTCGGGTTAAATGTCACATCACGCTGAACCGGTGTTCCATGATTTATAAACTAACATGAAATATTAAATGTAATTATAATAATGATGCCGAATAAATATGCCTATACGCAAATATGTACTTATGTAATGTGTGTGCGTATGTATGTGTGTGTGTGTGTGTGTTTGTGTGTGTGTATGCGACATTGTAATATCCACCAGAGGCGCAACTAGGGGGAACTCGAAATATACCATAAAACAGAAGTGTCTAAATATATTGTTTCCAAATTAGCGCACTTTATCTTGACATAGCCTCAGATCACTCGACGGAGGCTAATCACGTTGGAAGAGGAACTTATCTTATGTCTGTATGCACACCAAGGGAAAATTCAGGTTAGAGAGAGCATGCATATTACAAAAATACATTTCGACACATCTGTTTTTTATGGATTATTTCGAGTTTGCATGGCAAAACTAGTAGCAAACTTGCATTGCACGACCTAAATTACACAATGCAACCAAAACTATGAAACATAGTCAAGGTCAAGGTTATCCCAGGTTATTGTACTATCATATTTTTGTATATTATTGACGGTCATACACGTGAAAATATATTGCAATGAAGCTTGTCACATGATTGCAATGCGGCAGCGCTTGCAGCATATATATCTTGGATTTGTGTTTGAGGTTAGGTCAGTGACTCCACTGCCAATTTTGGACCATGATGGACCAACGTGACTATTTTTGGGACATTCGCTATATAATCAGCCCTCAAATGGCGTGCGTTTTAATTCCGTGTCTTTACCAGAAATGGAGATATAAAATATTTTTATAAAAGTCAATTCTTTCGAAAACCGCCATTTTGAGTCTCAAGATAGTTTAAAAAATATAAATATGGGCATTATCGGGCTTTACTCGTCGAAGACTTGTCAATGATGCTCAGTTTGCGTTCATGCACCGCTTAGTTCGGAAGTTAGAGGGGATCTTTAACAACAACAATAACAACCCCGAGACGGGGTGTGAGGATCTGACCGGAGAGACGGGACGTGGGCTAAGAAATGTATGGAACGAACTCGTGCGTATATGTACTCAAAGAAGTGCTATATTTATTCAAAACTTCGAATCGTAGTGTGCTTATGGGATTTCTTGATTAGTGAAGCTTTCGATCATATTCAGCATACAATGATACTTGGTGCACTTCGTGGCACATATCTATGTATATAATTCGTATTCTGAGATACTGGAACACCAACTAAAGCGTGGGTGTCAGATGGGATGCAGGGTTGCTTTCATGTCAGATAAATTTCATGTATCACATGGGGTCGGACAAGATGGCATCTTATCGCCTTAGCCATTTAATTTATATATGAATAACCTTAGTAGGGAGCTTAATAAAATTAATGTTGGATGTTGGATTGGAGACACACATATTAATGCCATCATGCATGCTTATTATATGGTTAACATTTTCCCAGTCTTCTTCTGGTCACGAACGCTTACTTCAGATGTGTGAAACTTTTAGAAGAGCCAGTTCCGTGCTATTCAATGCCAAGAAGAGTGTGATTCTGTCATGTAGATCTAAGTATCTGAGAGATGTTACTTTGCCACAATTGTGCATTGACGATGTGCTTTTAAGGCGGGTTGGAAGTGTGAAATATCTGGGTCATGTGATAGAATGCTATAGGTCTGATGATTTGGTTATTGACAGAAAGTGCAGACATATGCCGACAAGGGAACTGTCATTCGGCGGTTTGATTGTGCTCAGCCCCTGCTAAAACGCAATTACTAAAATCGCTTTGTGTCTCTCTGTGTACTCCCCATCTGTGGTGTAAATACTCCAAGCGAGTAATGCAAAAGCTCATAATTGCATATCACACTGTGCTTAAAAGACTTGATGGTTCTTAAAAATATGTAGGTTGGTCAGTGTCATGTGATGTCGCCAACGTTCCTTCCTGTTCAGTCGTGATTCGTAAAATGATTTATGAATTTGCACAGCGTGAATCAGTTTGTAACGCTTGGCGTCATGAATTGACATAATACCGGTGGCGCCGCTCTGGTGGTGGGTTTGTGAAGGAACACCACCAGAGTGGGCTTGCCTGCTTAATGCTATATTTTAGTTTCTAGAGGAGGTGCAAGTAATTTGCAATGGTCAAATCTGAACAACATTGAAACAATCTTTCTTATAATGTGTAGTTCGTTTTATTATCAAATAATTTCACCCTGTCACTTTGCCCTCAAAGTGAAATGGGAGCAATTGGCCACTCAACTTCTTGCAATCAAACGCGTCATACATATTTTGTGTGATGCGCTGGGAATTTCCAATGTTCTTAAGTAAACGGAAATCGAACGCGCTATATTTTGATATTATCTTGACTAACTTTCATGAAGGTTTAACCCTGCCATTTTTGCACTCAATTCCAGGATTTGCGTCCCAAATTATCACATTGTATTCCTTAAATTGTATATCTGATGTTCTACATTATTTAACTAATTTCCAATGGTCTCAAATGAGCCGACATAAAATCAGCTGCCTTATGATGCCAAGTTTCACTACTTTTATAGATGTCAAACCCCGTCATTTTTCACATTTTGACATGAAGCCTTCAGGCATTATTGAGGTTATGGCATGGCTTCATACACGTCAATCGCCGACATTTGTTGCCCAGAGGATACGTAGGGCCGCCGAACGGCGGCACGACAAAAATATGGTTCCAGCCTTGATTAACACCAAGCAACATTGGCTCTGCTACGCCAAAATTGTGTAGGAGAAATTCACGATTGCAGATGTATTTTTGCCATTCAACGCCAAAAGCGTAATGTTCTTAAACAATATCGAGGGAACCTGTCGGCCTCAACTCCAGTGGTAGCGGAAATCATGCCAGGCGCATGGCCTATCGTTTCAAATATGAAAATATGCTTGCAGCTTTGGCGTTGGGCCCATTCACGTTCAGGGAATGGTTCCGCACCCCGCCATAGCATGAATGGCGGGCGGCCATGACCGCGGGCCGCGAGCCGCGGGCGACGCCGCCGGCGGCCCGCCGTTTATGGCGGATGAAGACCAGAAAATAGTTCCAGAAGACAACACGCAAAGTAACAATAAATGCAATATATCACTGTAAGTGGCATTGAAATTGACGTCTGAAGACAAGCTAGCTTTAATAAATGCACTTCGAATCATATTTTATGAAGACATAGTCTCATAAATTTGAACTATATTCTTCGCGCACACACTAGTGAACATCCGGGTGCGCTTGTCACGGCCGCATATTTCAGAGTTCTTGAATGGCATCAGGAAACTACCTGTTTTCTTTCCTTACTGGAGATCCCTCGATGTCCGCATTAGCATTGCGTCTGACGCCTAACGAAATAGCTTGGCGATGACCAGATACAATTCCAGTTTGAAATATATATCCAGCACAAGGCGGCACTCAACATCACAGCTGTACACCAAGTGCATGCAAACTGGATTGGTCTGTTGCATGCTTGTTATTTGTTGATGTGTGTGCAGTTATATAGACTTAGCGTCCGCAATACAGCATAGCTATCTATATGGAGATATTTCAATAATTCTGCCTGCCCGCCCCACCCTTATCCCTCTGCTTCTTTGCATGCACGTGGCTGTGAGGGTGTCAGCTGCTTGTGCTTTGCGACGTCCATCAGTTTTCGTCTCTGCGATGCTGCCGATGCGCCTATATTCATGGCTGTCAGCCGACAAAGGCCCGCCTCGACTCTGATCCTGCCGTGCTCAGTGCACGCTGGCCATGTGATAGATCACCCACGATTGTCCCAGAGGCTTGGCGTCGCTCCGTCCCGGAAACTCTTCGCGGTGATTTGTTGCACCCTCAGATCGGCACTGGAAGCCGCTCAGTTTTCAGCCGCGAGCTGCGTGGCGGCTATTAGTACAGACGGACTGCATGGGTGCACGAACAGGGTCGGACGTCGGCGTCCAGGTGCAGCGGCGGCCCCATCTGTTGGCCGGCCCTGTCGTGAACAGACGCCAGGACCGCCTGCTACACCAGCCGATCACGGGATTAGTGCCGCCGCTGTCCGGACAAGTAGGCCAGTGGATCAGCATCATCGCTGCCACATCCCAACCACTGGATCAGTGTCACCACTGCCGCTGCCACAACCAATGGATTTGGGACCAGTTTCGCCGACGTTGATTCCAAGGGTAATGAATCAATGGAGCAGGTTCGCCGCTACCCTGCCTGTGCCATTGGAGCGCGAATCAGTATTACCTCTGCCGGAACCATTGGATCGGAGGCTCGCAACCAACACTGATCCTGCCCAAGCCGCCGCACCGGTGGATCATTATTGTGACTGCCGCACCGAGATCATTAGCATAACTGCCGTACCGGGATCATTAGCATAACTGGAGTACCGAAACCGGTGTATGGGTAGGACCACTGCCGTCGCACGCACCTGCGTATCAGTGGATCGCTTTAGCCACTGAAGCCATCCGAGTCTGCCGATCAGTGGGTCAGTTCCGCTGCCACACAATGCTGCGCCGCCCCCTCCCCCCACCACACAGGCCGCAGATGCCTGCTCAATTCGCGGTGCGTGAGGCAGTAAAACGTGCCGAGTCGGCTGCACAGGCTCGCCTCAGATCCCCGGCTATTGTTCCCTTCCATCTGACCGACTGAAGGCACAAAGGAGCTCAAGTGACTTAATTGGGCCTACCTCTATCAGTGCGTGCTGTTCTCTAGATTGCTGCATTAATTTGCGATGTTCTGTTGTCGTTCATTATGCGTCGTTCCCAACTCTTTCCTACGCTTGTGTTATATTTTGGAACTGTGAGGTGCGCGTGGCTGGATGATGTTCTCGCTAGAGACAGTGCAACGCCTGTCAGTGTGAATACATAGCGGCAGGTGTTCTGATGAACATACCTACGATTGGAGTTGACAGTCGGTATGCTGAAGCACACGACTCCCCGGCTTTTATGTAACCCTTCTTTTCTGAAACAAATGTGCACTTCCCGATACGTGATACTGAGTAGACAAGAAGCATACCTCTGTCTTACACCATGCATTTACCACAACGCATTTCACTATTGTATTCTGCTACGTGGATTGTACGTGGTACGTACCTATCCCTACGCGGCGTGCTAAGGCATGCTAAAGGCCTGCTAAAACCACTATTGCCAACATGGATACTGCGAAGTCATTAAAATGGTTCAGTCTTCCACGGTTCTTAGAAATAAGATTTGGCATCGATAATTTGCGGTCTCACGCCGCGTTTCAACGCGGAAATTACACAGACCGTAATGAATGAATGGCTGCTTTCAGACGACTATTTAGGCAAGACTAATAACTACCGAAATAAAGGAAATGTGCAATTTGATTATAATTTTTTACGTAGACTCCGGATGCACCATAATAATTGATATATTTTTGTAATATTCCGCTTTTCATAATTGAGACGAATAAGCAGGTGAAGATCGGTTCTGAGGTTAGCTACGTCTCATACAAATCATGTGCACCAAATGCAACATTAACCTTACAGAAATAGAGCATTTGAAGAATTTTGACAGTTTGTTTTCTTGAATTATTTCATTTTTGCATACTTATTTTGTATATTATAATATGCTATGCCTACAAGAACAGTGATGCATTTGCATGAGTAGTTTCAAAACTTGTAGTTGATTCGCAAGGTTCGTATCATCGCAATTATATTCAGACCAGACCCTCACTGTTTTATTCAGGCGAGTAGTACACAAGCATTTGTGCATGTCAGACGTATCCATCACACGATGCATAAATATCCTGAAACTACGTTCAATTCAGCAGCCAGCCTACAACACATGACTAGACCCTTTAAAGAGCAAAACATGTCAGCTGCCGTTCGACCTTGACCTTGACCTTCGGAAGTCGGAAAGATAGCAGAGGGGTCAGTGGGATCGTGTGCAGTCTGCGGCCAGCTAGAGGGCCGGGTGGGCGAGTGTTGGGACAGGTGTGGGCTTGTCGCTACCAGTGTCAGACAGGTATGAAGTTACCTACCGAGGAGTGTTTGATACTTCAGAGCCATGTATCAGAAGCTGCAAAAGCTATTGACCGCTGAAATTCGCAGATAGAGGAATGCGACAAGGACTGTTCCATTGTGCGCCGCTCACCTGCCTGACTTACGTCCATATAATTGCTGTCACGTGGGAGTGGAATATGTCCGCGTTTGAGAGTGGAATATGTCCGCGTTTTGGAGTGGAACATGTCCGCGTTTCGCACACAAGCACCGTGTGAGACACAAACGGTACAATTTCTGCATGTTCACGACCATATTCATTCCCGACGTTGATTGAACCCGATGGTCCTGGTGGGAGCCCCCTGTGCACCGATTCGTGTGGCGTCTGCGTGCGACATTTTCCCGGAGCGACATTTTCCGTCAAGGTGAACCGCTCAGTTCCGAAGACGACTGGAATCTGAATTGTTTCCGAGAGCGCAGTCCATTCCATCTATCACAAGGCTCCCATGCTTCATACATTGACGTCGGTTGACAAAGATTGATCCGTAGAAAGCCACGGTCATTTTCAGGTGTGTTGGTTCATCGCTCGTGTCAACTATCATATTACGTGTGGGTCACCCGAATGCATCTCTCGATACATGGGGAAGAAGCTCGGTAATTCCTCGCACCACAGCGTGTACTCCTCACCGCCAGTCCATGTATTAACCTTCCACATTTTCCAGTCGCAATACGTTATCGCCACGGGAGAAGTTCGTCACCAACTTCAATCTCTGATCTAGTCGATACACACGCCTAGAAATGCAAAACGTAAAACTGAACCTGCTTGAACGATCAAGCCTACCCATAAGCCCAACGGTCAATTCAATTTGCCCGACCATAAATTGTCGTCGACGTTCGATGGAATAATGACAAGGAGGAGGATCGTGATGATGACGGCCATCGGCGCTCGTTGCTCACTTGACTCCTGAGCGCTGTCGTCGTATCTTGACCCCGCCTGACCCCGCCAGGGTGGCCGCCCGTCCGGTGCACCGTCGGTGGCCGTTTTTTGTGCACGCCGGTTTGGCAGGGAGCGGGGGCTGATCAGCGATCGTTGCTGATGGGCCGTCAGTGGCTGTCATCGCTGACGTGGGCTGACGTTATGCCCGTCTCTGGCGGACCCGTGTCAGCCACGCTGACGGTGAGGGCGCCGCGACTCCGACGGGACCATCCCGGCGTGCGGGACCATCCCGGCGTGCGGGACCCTCGCGGCGTGCGGGACCTTCGCGGCGTGCGGGACCCTCCCGGCGTGCGGGACCCTCGCGGCGTGCGGGACCCTCCCAGCGTGCGGGACCTTCGCGGCGTCCGGGACCCTCCCGGCGTGCGGGACCCTCGCGGCGTGCGGGACCCTCCCGGCGTGCGGGACCCTCGCAGGGTCCGGGACCCTCCCGGCGTGCGGGACCTTCGCGGCGTCCGGGACCCTCCAGGCGTGCGGGACCCTCGCGGCGTCCGGGACTCTCCAGACGTGCGGGACCCTCCAGACGTGCGGGACCCGGCGTCTCTCTGCTCGCCGCTTCCGGCGTGTCGGAGGGCGTGCTGGACGGCTCTCTTCTCTCTATAAGAGCTGTCCCCCCACGACACTGCCCGCCTTCCACTCGGCTACCATAAGGCCCGCGCACAAAGCCGACTTTTACCTTCAGAGGAAGTCATCAAGCGCCGTTGTGTTTGTGTGCCGTCACCTGGTCTGCACCTCCCTCGCCGCCACCCCAGCCACGTCTACTAAGCACTACAGATGGGTGCCGCTGGCGGCTACAAAGAACCCCCGAGCCTCGTAAATCACCGCAATAATGGTTTTAAATCAGGATTGTATTGGCCTCAATACGACTCCCAGGAGACTTCACGACTTCGGGTGCAAAAACGGTACCGTTTGGGAGTTGCTAGAATGGAACGGGATGAGGCATGGCGACTGCGTGGCAAAAGCCGGCGAGGTCTGAACCGGCGTCGCCTGTTCAAGACTGAGCCCTGCCTGGTGGCTTCCATCCTGACACAATAGCGCTGAAGTCGTAAACATGCGAGTGTTGTCATCCCATGACTCACTGTTTTCCTTCAGTGATGCACTGGCGCAAAGGAGTCATGCCACGTCGGTTCTGTTTTGTCTCTGCTGGCAGTATCAGACGCCCATCATCATGTGAAGCATTGCTGGGATTCCCTACTGTTTCTTGTTTTTATATTAACTACAAAAAAAAACACGTATGGGCTCTTCATCATACTGGGGGTGGTGCATCGTCTAATGTTTCTTACGTAGCCCACCTCGCTTTTTCTGAGTGCCCTTAATGACGCAGATGGGGCAGGATAATGAGCAGGATTTGCTGTCGTATAGTGACATGCCGTGTCAAAATCGAAATCTGATGGCTGAAGCTCATTTACATGGCCGGTTACAATTAATTGCATTTTCATGATTAATTGGTACGAATGTCATTTGGTTGTCAGCTGGAACTAACTGATTTACTGCTACATCTGTCTGAAACTGATAACTGTTGTAATGGTTTTAAAACGACACCTTGAGTTTGCGAAGTGGTGAAGCGGGAACGACGTAACAAGGTGGTAAGGAAAGGGCTTGTATGACATCACAACATCGTGCTAACTGTAGCCGTGGCGAATTATGATCTTAACAGCTGGAGGAGGACGTCCGAAATGTGCTTGATAGCGTGTGTCATAAGAAGCTTTATAACAGCCTCCGACTATCAACCTTCCTTGACCGAATCGTCCGCATAAAAACCCTGACGACCACTCGTGAGGGGCGGTCGCAGCTGTGAGAAGTCACACGCCCAGATGAAGCCTCCACAGGCGGCATGCTTCTACCTCATTCCGATCATCTGATTAGGCAGAGTCCACACCCGCACGCCTCTGCTGCCGTGGCCGGGCCCGTCGGCCGTCTGAGGGTGGTTAGGCAGAGTCCACACCCGCACACCTCTGCTGCCGTGGCCGGGGTCCGTCGGCCGTCTGAGGGTGGTTAGGCAGAGTCCACACCCGCACGCCTCTGCTGCCGTGGCCGGGGCCCGTCGGCCGTCTGAGGGTGGTTAGGCAGAGTCCACACCCGCACACCTCTGCTGCCGTGGCCGGGGTCCGTCGGCCGTCTGAGGGTGGTTAGGCAGAGTCCACACCCGCACACCTCTGCTGCCGTGGCCGGGGCCGTCGGCCGTCTGAGGGTGGTTAGGCAGAGTCCACACCCGCACACTTCTGCTGCCGTTACCGGGGTCCCTCGGCCGTCTGAGGGTGGTTAGGCAGAGTCCACACCCGCACACCTCTGCTGCCGTGGCCGGGGTCCGTCGGCCGTCTGAGGGTGGTTAGGCAGAGTCCACACCCGCACACCTCTGCTGCCGTGGCCGGGGTCTGTCGGCCGTCTGAGGGTGGTTAGGCAGAGTCCACACCCGCACACCTCTGCTGCAGTGGCCGGGGTCTGTCGGCCGTCTGCAGGAAGCAATGCCAATCGACGGCTGATATAACGCCATGGTCGGCCGAACCCTCACGTAGCCGGTGATCCAGAGTGACGGCCCGTCAATGCCCACTTCAGCTGACTTACTCTGTGATCACTTCACTTCAAGGAGAGGGGATTTCGATGATGCGCTCAACCAAGTTGGACTGTGAAGGACAAAAGAGGATGATGATTTGTGAGCTCCTCAAGAATGCTGAAGTGACATAAAAGAATGCTCGGGGTTGGTGTGGAATGGAAAAGAATACCGCGCTGTGGAAATTACAACATCAACCTCAGGGTTTGTTTTTTTTAGCTTCTAAACGAAGGCCGAAACCAATTGTGGCAGCGATCGGCTGTGGAAGACATGGCTTTGGAATGTCAATAATTTCGCTATCTTATCGTGAGAGGGCAGGGATGGAAGCTCAAATGGTCACGACAGCACCCTATGTGCTCGCCACTCGGGCCCTCTTTCCTTTCTCCCGGCCCGTGTTATATGCTATCTCATTATTCAGGCTGTCAACCGTCAAGCGCTGATATACATCTGGGTGTGCTGAATTCATGGACAGGTAGTTTCGACCAAATCTTTGTTTCGATTTGACGTATCGCGTCCATAACTGCTACCTTACTCTTCGGGTACGTGACCAATTGGCTTTGCTCGGGTGGAGCTGTGTTCCGCTACATAATCAGTCATCCCCACGGATCACAGCGCTCTTCACCTGGTCTTGTTTTGCTCTTACCCTGTGGGTAGGACAGAGGTGCAAACGAGGTACATGTTGCAGCGCCATCTACTGTCTGTCAACGCAGCAACCAGTGCAACCAGCAACCAGCAACCAGTCGGTGTGCAACGTCGTGCTCTGTAGGTCCGCATGGTTACGGTAATTGACCAAGTAGTAATGTCGTGACAGAATGTACGGATAGTCATCGCGTTTGTCTGTTTTATGCATAGTAATGATATTTATGTAGTTGTGAAGGACAGTCCGTACGCAGCGGTTGCTGTATTCCGAGTGCATCCACAGTCGCAGACACAATGCCCGTAAACCGACCGAGCGCGTGTGCCATTCACAGCCCTGGACATCTGCGTTGCAGGACAGCATCTGCAAGGGGCAGTTTCCTCCGGGGTCACCGCCGGCCGGTCATTGTCACAGCCGACATGCTGACAAGGCCCAAACCCGGCCTGCGGCTGATAATACCTCCCACGAGTAGCTACTAGTTACCTCAGCTTTACCACAATGATACTATCACATGTGTGCACAATTTAAGTCACTGAGTCACCAGTGCACCATGAGGGTAATTCCTCAAAATAGATCCGCAAGTAGGTAACATCTAGGACAATTAAAGTGTGCACCAATATCGCGGGCGGATCGAGATAGCAGTCGATCGATGTGGAACACGAAAGCCAGTCTAGAAGCGCGTCAGTACTCAGCACTTGTCTCTTCTCCACATTCCCGGTGTGCCTCTCCAACAGCTCACACCATTTCTATGTAGTTTGTTATCAAATGGGACACATCGAGTGCACCAAGAAGACAAATTCCAAGTGACTTGAACGCAGTCCGGCGTCACGCTCTGGGCCGGCCGGCCCGTCGGCAGTGATGTAGTGGCGATCGGCTGTCTCTGGCGGCCGGCGTATCACAGCACGACGGCAGCCGTCGATCAGGGAGGCCGGCGCCAGCCCGCCCGCGCGGCCGGCCACTTACGCTGCCCAGGTTAGCTCCGCCAGCGCGGGCCGACCTTCCAGAGCAATCGGCAGTAGCAGTCGGAAATGATGGCACGCATGCGATGTGCATACCAACAGCTGCATGCTTACGTGTGTGCGTTCAGACGGTAGCGAGCCGGACAAGTATGCACGATGGATGGATGGACGGAAGGGCAAAGACCCGGCATGGAAGTCGTGACTGCTTGTCATCACCGCCCAACACCATGACAAATGGGACCCGTCCCGCGAGGTTTCGCGACGTTGCAGGTCAACCTGTGTCACCTGTTTAGGTGTTGCAGCTTATTGATGAGTGCATTTCATTTTGCAGATGGGTGTGATAGTGGTGCTCTATGATGGTGTGTATGATGGGTGATTATGGTTCTCTATGACCAGTACAGCCCACGTGCCATTAAGGCAGGATGAATAACGAACGGCGATTATGCTGGCTTTCGTTGAATATGCATGACATGTGTTATTTGTCCGTATTTTGAAGGAACTCTTCGGTTACCATGCCATGTGTACGCTTCGTCAATAGCCGCCATATTTTGTACCCGTCTTCAATGCGTGGGGTTGGACCCCACACCTGGAAATTAACGATGGTGACGCCCTTGCCAGAGGACTGGGCTGGTATGCTCATGGCGATGGGAGGGATCCCTGAGGGATGAACCGGGCACCCTGAGAGCTAAAAACAGTCCCTGGGGGCTGGCGATTGCTGTGAGGAACACGGGGGGCCAGCCTGAGAGCCAAAATGTACTTGAAACCAAAAGAGCCGTCGATAACTGGGAAGGACTTCTCGGAGCTCGAGAGGGCCATTGGGGGATAACAGAGCTCCATTAGAGCTAAGGTGAGTTATAAGGCTAACGATGGTTGTGAGGTATGCCGAGGGCCCGCCTCAGAGCTAGAAAGTTCTTGACGCTAACAAGACTGTCGAGGACTGGAAAGGGCACCTAACAACTGGAGTGGGCTCCTAAGGATTGAAAAGTACCACTGATCGCTAGAGAGGACTGTACTGGGATACCCAAGAAGTTTGGAAGGGGTCCTTGGGCGAAGAACATGGCCTCCTGAGAGCTGACGGAAGTCCCTAAGTACGAGTGATGGTTGTGAGGAATACTGAGGACCAGTATCAGACTTAGAATGTCCTTAATAACCAGAAAGGCTGTCGAGGACTGAGAAGGACCTCTGAATGTTGAAGAGGGTACATGAGACCTAGAGAGGTCTCATGGACTGAGGTGCCCCTGCGGTTTGGGAGGAACTCCAAGGGATAAACATGGTCTCGTCATAGCTAAAGTGAGTTCGAAGAACTGGCGATGTTTGTTAGAAGTTACAAGACATATTTCGGAGCTGGATTCCCTCGAAAACTAGTCAGGGTTGTCGAGGACCGCGAAAGGCCTACAAAAGCTGGAGAGGGCCCGACAGATGAATACGGCCCTTGAGAGCCCGAGAGGACTGGACTGAGATGTCCCTGATGCTTAGAATGGGCACCTGAGAGATGAAGACACCCTGGGAGCTAAGAGAGCCCGTGAGAACAGGCACAGGCGATGGTTGTGAGGAATGTTGAGGGTCTGCCGCGAGGCTAAAATGTGCTTCAGAGCCAGAAATGCTGCTGAGACTGGAATGGGTTCCTAAAAGCAAGAGGGGGAAAAACGAGGTGAGGGGAGGCACATAATGTCAGAGAGGTCTGCCTGAAGGCGGGGATACCCTTGAGGATTTGACAGGACTTCCTGACGGCAGGTCAGGGCATCCCATGGTATGGAGAGGGTTTCGGGTGAGGACAGTTTAAGGATCGATAGGTCTACAGAGTGCTCCTCTATCTGATGTTCGTATGGCGCCGCTGGAACGGCACCAGAGGACGTAACGTAACGCACAACAGAAAGGTACAATTGCGTTCATGGAGACGACACGCTGTATTCTACCCAAGCTAATGATATTTCTGCCTTCCTTAGACAGGTGTTAGGTTTCCTTTGCTTTCCGTGATCGTTTTCGATTGCTGGTTGTTCGTCGCCAGCTAAGCGGTTGTCTTTCTGGTCATTGCCGGACGGTTGGAACTTGATTGCAGGGCTCGCATGTATAGATATTATATATATATATATATATACAGATATATGTAGCTTCTTGGTTTCAATGAACTGCTAGCTCTGACATGTAACCTCACTATTCTTCTTTAGCTTGTAAGGCCCTGTTCGTCACTTAGGGGGCCCTTTCAAACCACAGGAGCATTACAGCCCTCTTTGCCTATTTTCCCGTCACTGTTAGGCCAGGATCAAGTAAAGTTAGGGTGTTGCTCTTGGCTGGCTTCGATATTCTAAAGGAAGAACTTACCTGACTCCGACGCCAAATCCACTTTGAAGAGAATTAGAGCGACTAAGTTCTTGACCGCCTACGCTTGTCAGCCAGATTGCACGTGAGCAAGAGTTGTGTTTGAATAAGTCACGCGTGACAAGCGTGTGGAAGCCAAGCGTGAAGAGACCGGCTAGCGCCGTTGCCAAAATGTTCATTTCGTGTCATATATCGTTATGGCTACACCCAGCGACGCATGCTTATGGTTATGACAGCCGATGGCGTGCCAAACACCTAGAGCATAATACGAATTGTATATATGCACGGATATCCGCTTGGCAGAGATAACAGAGCGGATTGGTTGGAGTTTGGCAACATAAAGGACTACGCATTGACACTCCCAATTTGTCCTGTAAAGATTAACTTTCCATAGAATATGTCCCTTGTAATAAGTGAAACCTTTAATCAAGAAAAACATTGTAGTAGTCGCGCTTGCCAACCCATACAATGTCTCACGCGTGTTTATAATTCAATCCATTGTCCTCTCATTCTCTAGCCATCATCTAACCCTCTCGTCATTCAGTTCACTGTCATCACATCGCTACTTATATCCTATGGAAATGCCATTCATAATCACATTCAGCATGTCGCATCCCACCTGCAGCTTCATTTCTGCCATGGCAGGTATATTATCCATATGGGCTTTCATGGAGTATTTCAGCCTCCCTATTATTTATCGGAGTAAATCAAAGTAAGGTCATGGAAGTTTAGATACTGGATGTACAAGAAGCTGGCCTTTGGGGAATGACACTAATGTTTTAAGTCAGGTTAGGTTGCATATTCCTGATCTAAATGCAAGCTATGCTAACTATGGCAAAGAGGGAAGGACACAACTCCATGGAAGCCGGTATCTGAATGTGGATGAATGGTGCACCCCAGCCCTGGCACATACAACAGGTGAAAAAGAAGCTGCTAACTTATGAGCCGATGAGACAAAGTCGCCAACAATGGGTTGTATTCATTATAGTTGTTACTCTTGTGGAAAGTAATACATCTGCTCCTCTGGTATGCATCCAAACTGAAAATACAACATTTCATAATTAACAGCTACATGACGCAAACAAAAGTCGTTGTGCAGATGTGTAGAAGAAATTCCTAATAGGGCGAGTGAAGAGAGGGTAGTGCTGATACCAGGAATTAAAAAAAATATGTAGTTACCTGAGCCAGTATATATACTGGGTTATCTTTGTACGCAAAATAGCATAGCTTCCAGACATGTCATTATTTGCATGCTTGACAAACAAAATCGTAGTTAACGCCCATCTACTTCCAATGTTGAAGGTGTTGATACGAACATCAATATGAGGCTGGAAGTTCGATGGTCCGATGGGTATATTCCAGGAGCTTGATTTAGCTCTAGCCAGTGCAGAGATATCTGTCAAGAATGGCAAGAACTGATATCGTGTTTAAAATGCAGTGGTTTGAAAGCAAAGCACTGAACTGTCCTATTATCATATTCACCTACATGTGATTTTGAATGAGCAAACTTCTTCGATATGCTTTTTATATATTACAGTGTAGGCGTATTTTATACAGATTTATCGGTTTCGAAAGTTGGTCGGGAAGGAAATAAACTCTGCCATACTTTACTAATGCAATCATAAACAAATTCCACACCGTCGGAGACACACCAAAGGTTGTCAGCAGTAAGGAAGCTGTTCGGGGCTGTTCGCCGCCTTCCCGTGGCTCTGGGGATGGCATTGTGATCACAAATAGGGTGTGTGTAAACTGACCGCTGCCGCAGCCGGCGGCAAGGGGTTCGTGACGTCGGTTGCCGTGCTGCCGAGTGCTGCTCGGTCTTGTGCGACGGGCGTGATGATATGGCCAGACGGGGCCGTGTGTCGGCGCCCAGCTCCAGCAAACACACACCATGGCATGCGGCCGTGGCGTGTTGGTGAACATGCACCGTGGTGACGTCCATGTCGAACATGTGAGCCGTGGTGGTACAGAGGCTGATTGACTTGTCAATGACAGTGGGGTGGACGTCGGGGAGGTGTTGTTTGTGAGCGCTGATGGATGAGTCGGCTGGTCGGGTGGGGAGGTGGCTGGCTGGTGAGGTTGGAGCAGCTCGTGGAGTGGGCCCGCCTCTGAGTCGAGTTGTGTGCTTCCTTCATCATGCGGAGCTGCTCTTTCGCGCCCTACTGTGCCACCTGAATTGGAGACCGTTGGAGCGACCACGTTTTACGATCCGCCGGGCAATAACCTGGCGCGGCCGGTGCACAAACTGCCCGTGGTGCAGTGTGCTCGGTGTGTCAGTCTGTCACTGTCCAGGCGCCCCAGTGTGTCAGTCTGCCACTGTCCAGTGTGATAGCTCCCCAGCTGTGTCACCTGACCTGCTGACGGCTGTGTGCAGCTGCTGTGTCGGTGCGGGCAGGCCGCGGTCAGTGGGGTCAGCGGTGAGTGGTTATTGAGGCCCGCTTGCAAACCGCCTCAGCCGTCTGCTGACCTGTCACGCGTTCGTGCAACGTCGAGCCGACGGCCGTGCGCCAGCCGACATCCGTGCGCCAGCCGACAGTCGTGCGCCAGGCGACAGCCGTGCGCCAGGCGACGGCCGTGCGCCAGCGACAGCCGTGCGCCAGCCGACAGTCGTGCGCCAGCCGACAGCCGTGCGCCAGCCGACAGTCGTGCGCCAGGCGACGGCCGTGCGCCAGCCGACGGCCGTGCGCCAGCCAACAGCCGTGCGCCAGGCGACAGTCGCGGTGAGCGTGCACGTTCCGCTCGCGTCAAGCGTCAGCGGCAGCGTGAGGTTGTGGTGGCGGCGCCGACAAACCTGTCCGGACAGCTGCAGCGTCAGCGGCAGTGTTTCAGCTGTGCAGCCCTTGTCATAGCACGGAAAAGCGTGGCAGGACACCTGTGCATGGCTTCGCCAGGACATGTCGTGCTCGGCATGCTGGGTGACGGAGGTGTGGCGGTGAGGGCTGGGGTCGTGCAGCTCATCGGAGCTGCGCGTGTCGAGGCGCGCTCTCACAGGGCGGTGAGAGCCGGGGTCGTGCAGACCATCGGAGCTGCGCGTGTCGAGGCACGCTTACAGCCACCCATCCGCCAGTTCAAAGCACCGGAAGTGAACTTCCAAGCACATAGATACACAGAGCTGGTGGACGTAGCGCAGAAACGTAGAGCCACCCTGTGTGAGCATCTGTCCATTTCTGAGCTGGAGAGAGTCCTGGTGTCGACGCTTATAGCCAGTGTATTGTGCCCATTTACTCCTTAGTGGATGATAAGTTCCTATTTGCCGATGATAATTTTCCCATGATCACAAAAATCGTACTTGGGCCCTTTTCTTCGAACTTAAAAACGCTTTTTCCGGATTCCCCTCTGGCCATGCCACACGCGGAGCACAAAGCACAGCTTGAAGCTGACCATGGAAGCCGCGGCCGCCGTCGCCGGCCTCATGTGCCAGAATGGACACGATCTCAATACAAGGACCTTCCGCAGGCAGTAACCCCGGCCAGATGAACCGAAAATCGTCAGGCCCAGCCCACTGATGAGGAAATACGTGGGGAATGTAGAAATGAAGGGGATCGGTGGGGGTAAAGCTTTGTAGAGGTGTCGAGGGGGACGCAGCTCTCAGTTACCCTCCGGCGTTCGCCGCAGTGCATCACTTCCAAGTACACATTGCACTGTAGAACAAGTTGTTTTTTTCTAACTTAAATGCAGATTATGCATATACAAAAGTTAGCGGGAAAATTTCGTACCTATCCATAAATGAGCAAACACCACATGCAATAAATTACGAGCCATATCCACACCATCAAAAACATGTCACGACACATACCGTCACGGAGCAAAATTGCGCTTCCATCGATTCCCTTCGTGTCGACTTGTGCACTGCTTATGCAATAAACGTTGAATAAATTAGCATGATAAAGATTCCCCCAGTCAAGCGATCTGAAAGGACTAGCTTTGGGCCCGTTTAATTAGCCACGAACACAATTATTAAGCGAAAAATCCTTGTACCCTATGCATTGTGCCCTGTCCGTTCGTCTCTGTGCAGACGTTCGTCCGTCTCTGTGCAGACGTCCGTCTCTATCTGTGCAGACGTCCGTCCCTATCTGTGCAGACGTCCGTCCGTCTCGGTGCAGACGTTCGTCCCTCTCTGTGCAGACGTCCGTCCGTCTCTGTGCAGACGTTCGTCCCTCTCTGTGCAGACGTCCGTCCGTCTCTGTGCAGACGTTCGTCCGTCTCTGTGCAGACGTCCGTCCGTCTCTGTGCAGACGCGGTTGTATTCGTCCATCATCGTGCGGATGAAGTCGAAAAATTCAAACATATTCTGGCATAATCGTGGTGCGGTAGCTGCTGCTTGGATGTTTGTTTTCGATGTTAAACTTGATACACTGCGACTTATTGACAAGCTTAGGTGTAATTGAGACTGATTATCAAAACATTAGTAAATGATTTGAAGCTGAAACGGAGGAGAACACTGAATTGACATCTCAAGTGAAGCAAACGGTAGTTGTACCTTTTGCTTCTATTCTGAGGTAAGCTTCATTCATCCTTTTCGTTGAACATATGGTCGGCAGGCCTGTACAAGACAGGTAGATAAACAACAAACAATTATGTCAATATTTGTCATTTATGGACATCAAGCTACTGACGCTTCTACATCGCTGATATATGTAGGTTGTAAGTACATGGAGCTGTATCAATTTTGCGGTCACCGTGTGCCACCGTGTGGAGACGTTCGGGCGGCTGCAGACGGCCCCGCTCGGCTGCGTTTCGTTCTGCACGGCAAAGCTGCAAATGCAAGTGTGTTCACCGCTTTATTGTGAACAAACCGCCGACTGGATGACCATCAAAATGCGACAAATACCAACTAATAGCTTCACCATTCGATGCGCGACTATCCTGTCACTGAACTGCTGCCGCCTAATTGCCTTTCGAAGCGGCTCTGTTAGCCTCTCGGCGGCCGACCACTCGACCTTGAACGGATCGTGTCAATGTCACGCGAGTACTCGCCAAGTGGGGCAAGAAGCATCGGCAACAAAACACTGCCATCCGCTTTGTTGTCGGTTGCCAGTGGCGCCGAATAAATCGGGCCTGTGCGCTACTCGGGCTTCAGCAAAATCGAGGTCGAGCGGTTTGCTGTCGTGAGAGGACCAATGGTGAGCTGGGTGTCGAAGCTGCAGTCGCCGAGCTCGCTGTTTTTCCTTCACCGTCTCCTGCTCCCAGCCTGAGCGGATAATGCGCCGGTAATCACGTCCGCTGGGACTGACAGCAGCAGCTGTAGAAACGGCTTTGTTTTCGGCTGAATAACTGCCTGTTACAAAGGCTGCCCGAAATTACCGCCGGATGAAGTGTCCAATGCTAATAAACACGTGACCCATTATTCTTATCTACGACCTTCCGTGTTGATTGCCCGTCTCATCGAGCTTCTTTATCGTGAATTCGTTTTGATGGCGACACTAGCTCCACTGCAAGGACTAAACAAATGCCTGAAATTTCCATTTGCGAAGCCAGGATTTTCCTAAGGTGTGCCCGATGACAAAAAAAAATGAAATGAAACAAAGACTGCTTTCGGAGCGCGAAGCGCGCTGAACATTTTCGGTTATGTGTGGTCAAAATAAAATATATCTTGTTCCATCTAGTGCATTTTTGGTTGCTATGGTGGGGGGGGGGGGGCTTTGGCTGCACCTCTGTGCATGGCACGTTCGATGTTTGAAAGTAGATCATCGGTCGGTTGGGCGTAGACGTCCAGTAGCAGTACCTCATTGGGTCGTAATCTAGCTCAGTTTGACACGGTTTTTTTCACTCACGATCAAAGTTTAAAGGGGTACTATTTGGGAGGCGCAGTTCACAGAGACGACCATGGGTCTGTCACGACCAAAACACCATGCTTCAGTGTAGTATGGATC
The DNA here is from genome assembly GCA_034440615.1 of Ashinkailepas kermadecensis. NCBI lineage: Eukaryota > Metazoa > Arthropoda > Thecostraca > Neolepadidae > Ashinkailepas > Ashinkailepas kermadecensis. Next base: position 37,803 of record JAOTOM010001283.1, read on the forward strand.
TGTAGGTCCAGTATTTCCATGGAAATTCGTAGCTACAGACAGCTATGCATAGCCTTAGTAAAATATTCATAAAATGATTCATCTGTTCATCATCTGTTGCCCGTTGGAAATGGTTGCATAGTCCGTTGAAACAGTCCCCTGCCACAGAGGTGCCACTTTATTGCTGTGGTTTGCAGCGTTCAAGCAGTTAAATATATATCAGCCCTTAAGTTCGGTCTGGTTCCATTAACATTCCTAGGGTGTTTTCGTATGTCCGGGAAGTTATACTGTGAGTTCTTAAGGCTCGTGCGCTCTTTTTGTTCGTTTGATTTGTTTAATGGGAGGCTTTGCAGGTTCTGAGTTCATTCTTCAACATGGTAGTTAACGGATACATTATTGTTAGTGCTCAGGCAGCTATCGAAATAGTTCCTCACATGCCATTGGTCTTGCGCGAGCACCACAAAATGCATATAATATGCAGCAATGCTTCTATGTTCGAGGACTACGCAATCAAGGCTGCTGAAATTGCACCAAACGAGCGACAGAGACTGGGTGCGAATAGATATGCTATCCTTTCCGCACCACAGCGCAGTCTGAAATGGCAATCACCACGAGGGCGCCGTGCGACGCGCACACACCACCGCCTCCCGTCTGCTGGGGCGACTGGACATGGCTGACTGCGACGCTGTGGGAGCGCACACACCACCGCCTCCCGTCTGCTGGGGCGACTGGACATGGCTGACTGCGACGCTGTGGGAGCACACACACCACCGCCTCCCGTCTGCTGGGGCGACCGGACATGGCTGGCGGCGACGCTGTGGAGCGCACACACCACCGCCTCCCGTCTGCTGGGGCGACCGGACATGGCTGACTGCGACGCTGTGGGAGCGCACACACCACCGCCTCCCGTCTGCTGGGGCGACTGGACATGGCTGACTGCGACGCTGTGGGAGCGCACACACCACCGCCTCCCGTCTGCTGGGGCGACTGGACATGGCTGGCGGCGACGCTGTGGGCGCACACACCGCCTCCCGTCTGCTGGGGCGACCGGACATGGCTGGCGGCGACGCTGTGGGAGCGCACACACCACCGCCTCCCGTCTGCTGGGGCGACTGGACATGGCTGGCGGCGACGCTGTGGGAGCGCACACACCACCGCCTCCCGTCTGCTGGGGCGACTGGACATGGCTGGCGGCGACGCTGTGGGAGCGCACACACCACCGCCTCCCGTCTGCTGGGGCGACTGGACATGGCTGGCGGCGACGCTGTGGGAGCGCACACACCACCGCCTCCCGTCTGCTGGGGCGACCGGACATGGCTGACGGCGACGCTGTGGGAGCGCACACACCACCGCCTCCCGTCTGCTGGGGCGACTGGACATGGCTGACGACGACGCTGTCGGGGCGCATCAGCCGCGCGGACTCGGCGCTCTGCGTTCGGCGCCGTGCCGACAGTCCGGGGCGGGGAGGGGCGGGGAGGGGGAGGGGTGGGGGAGGGGCCCATGGCGGCGCGGTGCCCTCAGCCGGCCGCTGCCCGCCGCCGCGCAATCAGTCGTCGTTCCGTGGAAATATGACCGGACCGGCCGGCCGGATGAAACAGCGTTAACGGCGGGCCGCGTGGCGGGCCGTTTGTCGGATGTGTGTGTTGCGTGATCAGGTTCTGTGATGGGTCGGTCGCTGGTGGATCTGGTCGCCAGGTGGTCGGACGGCTGTTGCTCGGCGATCACGTGTCATCGCGGCTCGTGTCGGCGGTGATAGAAATGCAACATTCACCTGTCGTGGCACAGGAAGCACGACGTATCGCATCTCAAGCGAGGGCTCGTGCCTAAACAGTATTGGTGCTGTCATTGCTATAGGTTCTATAGCACAATTCCATGCATCATAGCACGGATATTGGTGTGATCAGGGAAGGAGCATGACGATGATCCTCGCTTCAGACTTTTTTGTTGTATTTTCTCCCTGTTGACAGCTGACAGGCACCGTAGCTTGGCCGTGTCCTTCATAATTTCCCTAACTATCCCTTGGGTTGAACACGCTGACTGTGCGCCTCGCCACAAGTGCGTGTATGGCTCATGTATGAGATGAAGTTACCTCGACATGTAGAGTAGCATGAAAAACTGGCCATAACACGTCAGCCAGCAATATATATCCAGACCGCATGGCGCGGAAGCCTCGCTTCGGTATTCCGGTGATGCTCCGTAAAACAGCACGAGCTCCAGTAAAACAAGCGATGCGTTCAAAATGCGACAAAGAAGCGCTTTGCACCGTCGTGTTTGGGCGCCTAATGCCTCGGAATGTTCATCAGAGGCGGGGATCGACGGCACAAAGTTTGTGGCGGCGCAGTTCTATTGCCGGGTGATGCTCCCACCCATGGTTGCTGGGCAAAGCTGAACATAGATTGGTCGTTGAAGCTGCCTTTTGGTTGCGGAGCGAAGTGCTCTCTGTGTGTCATGGGCTGAGCTGTTTCTCGGATAGCAGTGCAACTGCCCCCTCCCCTCCCATCCCCTCTCCCCCTCCCCCTCCCCCCCCCACACACAGACACTCCTGCTTTAAATGAGCAGCAACCTGCCCACTTGGTGCTGCTGAGACCAACTTGCATCGTTGCTAAATGTCGCCCTAAGGTCATCGCGAATTTGATTCTGAATACTACCAGGAAAAGCTTCAGACATATGTAAAGCTATTTTCACAGCGCAACTTGACTACATAAGAATCGACTCATTTGAGTAGTGCAGCACTAGTTCGATAACCCTGGTGGTAGCAGCTGAGCAGCAATGCTGGATAGCATTTTGTGCGGGTTCATTGCGAGTACCTATCGCCTTGTCATGTGCAACTACGAAAAACAATGTCTTTCTTTGGTATCGAATCGTATTTAGTGCCAGGAATTCGCAATGAACTAATAAATAGATAACTAATTTTAACTTGCAGTGCAAACATTAATAGCATTACACTGAACTCAAACATACGCTTATGATGAAAATACAAACCGAGGTCGCAAAGTTCTCACCAATGCATGGCCGGCCAGATGACGTCACCTTACAAGGTGCTCACCAATGCATGACCGGTTAGATGACGTCACCTTGCAGGGTGCTCACCAATGTATCGCCGATATATGACGTCAGCTGTGCTGCGCAATATGTGAATCTGATTTGGCATCAAAGGTGGCAAGAATCGGGCTCACACGTAGAACCAACACTTAAAGATAGGTCCACATTTGCAGCTTAGGTCATGCCTGTTATAGGATTGCTTGATCCAGAATACACTATATATCAATTATGCAGTTTCGGATGATATGTTGCAAAATATTGGTGTTAACATTTATATATAGAAGAATCGCACGTCACATCGTAACGTACTCATTGGCTGTCCCATTTTACTGGGAGCATGCTGCAGACGACTGTTGCAGGGTTATTTCACTTCTGCAATGTCCATATGTGGCGATGCGACACGAAACTGTTTGCAACAGGGCTAGGAGGTCTGATTTGCCACAGGGCTAGGTCTGATTTGCTACAGGGCTAGGAGGTCTGATTTGCCACAGGGCTAGGAGGTCTGATTTGCCACAGGGCTAGGAGGTCTGATTTGCCACAGGGCTAGGAGGTCTGATTTGCCACAGGGCTAGGAGGTCTGATTTGCCACACTAGGTCTGATTGAGGAGGTCTGATTTGCCACAGGGCTAGGAGGTCTGATTTGCCACAGGGCTAGGTCTGATTTGCCACAGGGCTAGGAGGTCTGATTTGCCACAGGGCTAGGTCTGATTTGCCACAGGGCTAGGAGGTCTGATTTGCCACAGGGCTAGGAGGTCTGATTTGCCACACAGGGTTAGGAGGTCTGATTTGCCACAGGGCTAGGAGGTCTGATTTGCCACAGGGCTAGGAGGTCTGATTTGCCACAGGGCTAGGAGGTCTGATTTGCCACAGGGCTAGGAGGTCTGATTTGCCACAGGGCTAGGAGGTCTGATTTGCCACAGGGCTAGGAGGTCTGATTTGCCACAGGGCTAGGTCTGATTTGCCACAGGGCTAGGAGGTCTGATTTGCCACAGGGCTAGGTCTGATTTGCCACAGGGCTAGGTCTGATTTGCCACAGGGCTAGGAGGTCTGATTTCACAATGCAACGGCAATACCAGGAACGGATATTGCAAAAAAAAAGCTCAGTTTGGTCACCTTACATAGAAAGTGGCTGAGGATATCGAGTTCGTTGCCAGTCATCGCCCCTCGAATGACTCATGTATGTGAATCCAAGCGCCGAGGATATTCCTTGCCATTAAAACGTCTTGCCGAGTGTTCAGTGGAATTGTGATTGGTTTATTCTACCGGCAATTATTTTGGTATCACCTGACGCATTCCTTGCGCATTGATATATGACGTCATGTATCTCACGCTGGAAGTTGGGCCGACTGATTATTCGCCGGCGCCTGATGGATCGGCTGGGGCAACTGCCGAATGATCAACTTTGTGTATTTGCAAAAGAAACTTTGAGTATTATTTTAGAGGCTGATTCCCACTGATTTTAGCGAGACGACGCCCGTGGCACGATTTTGTGGTGCATCGATGTCAGATGTCGGGCTGGCTTCCGGCATGAGCGATGACGACATGGTTATGCTCCGCCCACCACCTGCATCCGCCACAGTTGGAGGGTGATGACGACATGGTTATGGTGCAGCCACCTTCCCCCCCCCACCCATCCACCCACCCCCCACCGGCCGCAGCCACTGTCAGAGGCTCTGGTAAACGGTCGCTGTGCGTGCAGTCGCTCGAGAATGAGCAATGCTCCGCTCTGCCGCCCAGTTGCTGGACGTGAGTATGAATTAGCAGACAATTCATGGCAGTGAACACATAACCCCGGGCTAGCCGCCGCGGTCCACGGCGTATATATTGGCCTGCAACTGGGAAATGATGTAAGCTTTGGCACGTTACTGCGTGCTGATCGCCCGGGTGCATGCCACGGAAACGTAGCATGATAACTTAATCTGTTGCCTGGGCCCAATGCCAATGACCTGCCTCTGAGGCTGAAGCCAGCCTCGGTCCGGACGGTTGCAGTGGAGCGTGATGAGGTTCGCAAAATATGAACAGAGTTATTAGTTGTGTTTAGTAGCTCTTTGGTAATAAGGTATTCATTAACTTAGCATTGTATTGTGTGTTCATGACAATCCAGTATCGATACCGATGAAGAGAAAATCGGTTGACCCTGGTTTGTAGTTTTAATCTACTTAATATGAAAAGACAACGCATTCAGATTAATTTTCAACTCCATGCGATGGCTTGTGGTAGTAGTATGCTTGTCGTATGCTACTTATTTACTTTGCAATAACTCGGTATCAGTGGTGATCAAGCCGCCAGTGGACATCATGAGCAGCGTAGCCATAGCGACCCGGAGCGCTACGTCTATCAAACACAATAATCAGGTTTTACCCAGGTGCGCCTATTCGTCAGACGTGCAGCTCTCTTTTCGCAGAATAGAGCTCGGAGAAGCTGAAGTGTCTGTGGCATTCGAGTACTGAATCACCTCGTATGGTCATTGGGAATCACCCGACCGCAGTAATCAGATAGCCAGGGAACTTCAGAATATCCTGACCGTCAGTTCCGTCAAGGCTTGGTTCGGCCCAGACAGCTCCCGGAAACTGCCTACATCCTGCATTTCCGGCTCGTGACTCCTCTCCCCCTATCCACACCGGGCTGCATTCGTGCGACACTATTAATTAAGTAAGTAACATGCAGCAACTCGCAATATATACTGGTGGCCTCTAGGGGCAGAAAACTACCAACATTATTGTGGTGTGATACATGGAGGAAATTGGAGAGGAGCCAAGTCGGTTTCGGGAAACGCGTACTATAGTTTCTATGTTGAAAGCTGAAATTATTTGTGGGGGGGGGGGGGGCACGTTAGCTTTGAGAGGTTCGCTACCCCACCCCTACCCACCAATCGTCAGAGTTACACCCATGAGCGTGGTTACCGTACCGCTCCAATTTCGTCGGTGGAAGACCTGTTCATTAAGTTCCAGCCATCGCCGGTACACATATTGCCACCTTCCCCAGTGCTTCCCTAGCATTTCCAAACTGGGAGTACCAGCGATATCAAAACAGCAGCGTGTTGCACGTGCAGAGGTCTCGTGATTAACGGACCGACTTTGTACCTGGGGTTAGCCTGCCCGAGCAGCTAAAAGTAAATTCTCGCAAAAATCTAGAATGTTCGCGTTCAATGGTTACCTGCGCCAAAATCACGGGCAATTCACGTTTGACATATACAGTCTAATAATTCCGAATATCTTAATGTACTGGCGATATGCGATTTATTATATTTCGATGTATAGGTCAAGATTCACATACAGACGAAACATTGACGTCGTTCATTAAGTTTCATAAATAGTGCCCGAAAACCATATTGCATAGTCCTGAGGGATATAGATGGACAGCAAATTCAACTTCACCGTCCAAATTATTAACCCCAGAGTCACTCATATGCAGAAGAGAGTCATCTCATGTCAAGTTAATCCACGTACCTCGAATGACCTTGGAAAGATCGATGGTCTATGTACGCAGGCTAGGTGAGTTGCTATTGAAGCTATGGGCGATTTGGTGGAATAAGTGAGGTGAATTGCTAATAATTCGCAATTTTGGCTAAAAGAGACCTGGCGTTTTCCCTCATTCGACGACGGCATGAGTAGTGACCTAAAAGGACATCTTAAATTTTGCATACCACATGGTCGGCAAAGGATACCCAGCGGGGGCCAGCTGGCGTGTGACGTTGTTTTTCGTGATCGTGTCGATCGATTGTGATGCATCAATCCCGCAAGGCCGAGGGTTACATAGGTAACATTTTGAACTGGGTCTTAAATCTTGTAAACGGCAATGTTGTATGTGATAGCTATCTTACGAAGAGTACATCTGGTCCTGTTTGACATTTTGTAGTGGTGAGCAACGGAAATACAGTGAATTGTGACAATTGAAAATTAGGAATAAAACGTGCAAAGTAGCCGAAGATTACTTGTAAAATAATGCAGAGTATCGAACAATAGTTTAGCTTGCATGAACGTCATCAGCGTTACTGATTAATCTTGTCAGGATGCAAAATGGTTGCAATGCTGAAGGCCGGACTTCCCACCTCTAATATGATAAGCATATGCTTTGTGGGACTCCACCGTACGGAGGGCCCGCTTCGCTGTTGAGTGAGGTAAATTCCCTGCCCGGAAGAGGAGCCGGAGTGACCTCACTATTCCGCCGGCCTGGCCGGGCTCGATTGCGCCACCTTCCAGCCAGCATCCTGTCCAACCAGCATCCTGTCCAATCCAGCATCCTGTCCAACCAGCATCCTGTCTTCACAGTCTGCTGCCAGCCGCTGGCCCCCACAGTCTCCTGCCAGCCGCTGGCCCCCACAGTCTCCTGCCAGCCGCTGGCCCCCACAATCTCCTGCCAGCCGCTGGCCCCCACAGTCTCCTGCCAGTCGCTGGCCCCCACAGTCTCCTGCCAGCCGCTGGCCCCCACAATCTCCTGCCAGCCGCTGGCCCCCACAATCTCCTGCCAGCCGCTGGCCCCCACAGTCTCCTACCATCCGCTGGCCCCCACAATCTCCTGCCAGCCGCTGGCCCCCACAGTCTCCTGCCAGCCGCTGGCCCCCACAGTCTCCTGCCAGCCGCTGGCCTCCGCAGTCTCCTGCTTGCCGCTGGCCTCCACAGTCTTCTGCCAGCCGCTGGCCCCCACAGGCTCCTTCCATAGCTCACCATCTCGGCCGATGTCTAACCAGCGCCTGGTCGTCACCACCCGGGCTTCCTGCGGCACTGAGAGCTGCGTGCCGGCCACCCATCTGCCGTTCCGTACGTCATTAGTTAACTACGGTGCAGATGAGGGGGCGGCGTCGTCTGGGCGGGTGTCAGCCCCCAACTGGCGCTCCGCTCGTGACGTGGCGGCGGCGCGATGCCGTGCGGCGGAGCTATGCCAACGTGGCGCCATTTGCCGGATGGGGCGCACGTACCGTCACTGCCACTGCGAAACGTACGATAACCGCAAGCTGCAGTGTGCCGCTTTTCTAGGAATCTAGTCCTCTCGAGGAACGACTTGGCGTGGTCTGAGACACACTCGATAGGGCGTTGGTCCATGATCGGTTTTGCGTTCAGTTTTCTCCCGGTGCCGAAGACGAGCGAATGCATCTCAGCTACGACCGGCCTGAGATCGACATCAGCAGGCCACCATCCTGCAGCCTGTACTAAACAAAGCCATTAATAAATCGAGGTCACTCTAAAATGTCTGATCGGGAAAGGGGATATGTTTGCGCGCCGTGTCGTCAGCTGTCCTGTGCGACCTCCTACCCCGCCAGGTCGGCGACACAACCCCTACCCACTGCACATGTACTCATGCGCCACAGAATGCGGCGACAGACGCGTTATCTGTGGAGCTTCAGAGACGCACAATCCAGTCGCCAGTGCGCGTGGCCCAGGTGCCATCTCTGTCGCCGCTACCCGGTCAACTGGAAGCTGTCAGGAGAGAGGGAGAAAGAAGAGACACAGGTCTTCGGGTTCGGCTTCACGTTGCCCACCTGTAGTCTAACCAGGCTAGTATCGGCTACATGAGCAATGCGGCTTCGGTCAAACGACTCGGTCAGCTGTTACGACTCGGGCAGAACCGGAACGCGAAGGGCCATTGGGCCTTCAACAATGCACGCCGACGTTAAGGTCCCGGATGTCAGTAATCTGCAAAAAGACGTGATCGGGCTCTAGAACACCAGCTCTGGTAGAGGCACTTCCTCTTTTCTGCCAGCCTCGCCCTTCGCGCCTCCGCCAGGTCTTGAAAGACCTGTTTTGTTCAGCACAGTAGCCGAGGCACGCGATCTGCTCGGGCCGCCACGAATATGGCGCTGCCATCTGGTGTGCAGATTGCGAACTATGAAGAGGTAAAGATGGCGCGACCGTCGCGAGCCTCTGGCGACCGTCACTTCACCAGTGTGCGTCGATACTCACACTGTAAAAAAAAAATCAGTACTCAGGGAGTAATCGGAGGTACATAAAACCCATCTAGTATCAATATGGGGCATATTCTAGCACCTTTTTGTAAAAAGTGGTAGGCTTGCATTCTTCGAAGTACAGAGGGAGTTTTCGAAGTATCATTTTCATGTCAAGTATTCCGACAATACTTTAAAAAGTATGAAAAGTGAGGTACTTTTGTTACACCCTTTTTCCGTCACTTCACCTCCGCCCGCGGGTGAACTGCCAGATTCGCGCATGCGCCGTGCAGCGTGCGATTTGAAGTACGTGGGGTGTTGGCTGGGTGTTGCGGCGATTGCAGGGGTACCGCTGCCACCTGCGTTCTTAATGTGAGGTAATGAAAAGGAAAAGCATGCTAATGAGAGTTTAAGTTTACACTGTGCCACCATTTTCTTTCGTCCTCGATCCGCCATCTTTGGTGATCCGCCATCCGTAGATGACGTGTAGTCGTTGGAGGTACACTCCTGAGGTCGGGTGCGGCCGGCTCGCGTGGCGGATTCGACGCCCTCCCTATCAGCTGATATGGCATCAGCCCACTTCAGTTCCTCAGCTGTTCGTGGAGAGACTGTGCTAGTCACTAGTGGTGTTTTTGTAAGGCAGGATTTGCCTCATGTGCATCATCGCCGATGGTTGTGTGGCCTTCCGCCGCCGGGTTCGGATAAGTTTTTCCCCGTTTATGCTGAGCGTTTTTCCACTTGTGCTGAGAACGCTGAGCGGTCTTTGACAAGCGTTCGCTTTTTAAAGACCAATTCCGAGGTCTTGAGTTTTTTTTACAGGGTGTTTAACAATTGTTGAAACAAAGTAGCGGCCTTTCAGATCGTCACTAATGACTTTATTCTCTTTCTCTTTTCACATTATTGCTGGGAAATAGTTAACATTTTGATATATTGAACAAAATATAGTGAAGTCATGCCCTGGACGATGGAGCAGAAGATCTTTTGTGTGAAGACATATACGAAACTCCTGTGTCACAGGGTTGAAAGACTTAGTTTCGTATATGTCTTCACACAAAGGATCTTCTGCTCCATCGTCCAGGACATGACTTCACTATATTTTGTTCAATATATAAAAATGCTAACTATTGCCCAGCAATAATCTGAAAAGAGAAAGAGAATAAAGTCATTAGTGACGATCTGAAAGGCCGCTACTTTGTTTCAATAATTGTGAAACACCCTGTATATCTGAAGTGTAGCTCAGATTTGCCTCATCTCACGTAGATGACGGGTTGTCGTTGAGGCGGTGTGTGTGGTGGATTCGCGCCACGGCCGGTGGTTTAATGTGTGTGGTTGAAAAGGCGAATATATATTCGCGTTGCATTTTACTTTTTTACACCCAGAGAGGCGGTTTTCGCGAGTTTCGCGGGGAGTAAATGAACCCACGGCGTGGGAAATGCATGCTAACCATAGGTGCTAAAGTAAGTACCTTTCGGTTTAGCACTATATGGGGAGTGGTTTTTGACAGCCGCCCCATACGGTACTAGCGTAAGTACCAGTACACCTCTATGCAAGTACCCAGAAGGGTGTTTTAAAAGCACCTTTCACCTTGAAAAGTACCCGGGTGTGAAATCCCAGGGGTGCTCAGAAAGTAGGTATAGTGAGGTAATCGGCAAAAGTACCGAATGCGAGGTTTGAAAAACTTCGTATGGGTAGTGGTTTTTGACAGCTGGAAACACCTCACAGGGTGCTACATTTTGTTTGCAGTGCATGACGATATGGATGGAAATGGAGATGACAACGCTTCATCATTTGGAATCCAGAAAATCATCCGAATAACTGGGATATCTAGCTCTTACAGTACCTTCAGTAACTCCAGAGCTGTTTTAATGATGGCATCTGCCTGATCAGTTAGGGCGGAGCCATTGGTAAGTGTGAACCAGCCGGTGGATGATTGGCGTGGTGCGGCAGGCTCTTTATTTGCTTCCCCCGAACACGCTCCGGATGTGTTGGTGGTGAACAATGCCAAACTAGCCTCCCTGGTGCTGACATCACACACATCCCATGCTGACACCACCCGTGCTCCTGGGTTATAAAAAAGTAACAACATCGTCGGTATGTAAACAACCTTTATGGGCGTGTCTTGAGGAACAATATGATGTATTCAGGGGTGTAGAGATGAGCTCCACCCATCGCATGGAATACTGATAGATATCAATGTACTCTATTCAGCATTACGTCTATGAACGTTTGAAGAATGGAGTTGACATAACCATGGCCATAATATCTGAACCAGCAATATCCCCAAACGTTTCTCAGCGGTGGAGACCACTGTAACCGAAACTGGAACAATTAATTTGGGAGCGTCCATATTTGCTCTACGTGACCTGAAAAGTAATAATGACCGACCCTAAAAGCTATGTCCGCCACCACTGCCGGTTGTGGTAGAACGTTCCGGGGCTGACTCACATTGCTCTCGCCCGGCGGGGCGCCAAACACCTGCGGGCTACAAGCCCAGAAACTGGATCCAAGTTCGTGTTGCAGCCCAACAGATATGGACAAGGCCTTCCAGTTGAAAGAAATCGCATTTCGGTCGCCACCGTTGTAGGCTGCTGAGCTTTAGAAATCGTGAATGTGGGTCTATCGTTAAGAAACACACACACACACACACACACACACACACACACACACACACACACACACACACACACACACACACACACACACACACACACCACACACACACCACCATATATATATATATATATATATATATATATATATATATATATATATATATATATATATATATATTTGTATAAATACATACCTATATTTGGAGAATGATGCCGGCTTATGTCAGCTTTGGTTCTAAGCCAGCCACTGTGTAAGTGGCCGAGGCCGGAGTACCGTCTCTGACACACTCCTGGTCTGTTGGTGGCTCTGACGCGGCTTTCTCGTTTGAGGTGCAATGAACTTGACTCAAACTCCTCGACAGTAGAATTATAGCGACTGGTGCCACCTGGCTCATGGAAACGTTGGAAGCATAACCGAAGAATATTGCCGGATTTTGACGAATATTGCCGAAGAACGGTTACTATGCAATAGATGCAATTACCTGCAGATAAATAGTTTGAAATCAACAGGCTAGGTTTCGTCCTCGAGCTATGCCAAAAATGTTTGGTCAGATGTGGAAAATGTATTTCGTGGCGGTTGGCGTAGAAAGCACAAGCCGCGCACCAGGTGGGTGACATGACCTTACCGCCCACACCAGGTGGGTGACGTGACCTTACCGCCCGCACCAGGTGGGTGACGTGACCTTACCGCCCACACCAGGTGGGTGACGTGACCTTACCGCCCACACCAGGTGGGTGACGTGACCTTACCGCCCACACCAGGTGGGTGACGTGACCTTACCGCCCGCACCAGGTGGGTGACGTGACCTTACCGCCCACACCAGGTGGGTGACGTGACCTTACCGCCCGCACCAGGTGGGTGACGTGACCTTACCGCCCACACCAGGTGGGTGACGTGACCTTACCGCCCGCACCAGGTGGGTGACGTGACCTTACCGCCCATACCAGGTGGGTGACGTGACCTTACTGCCCACACCAGGTGGGTGACGTGACCTTACCGCCCACACCAGGTGGGTGACGTGACCTTACCGCCCACACCAGGTGGGTGACGTGACCTTACCGCCCACACCAGGTGGGTGACGTGACCTTACCGCCCACACCAGGTGGGTGACGTGACCTTACCGCCCACACCAGGTGGGTGACGTGACCTTACCGCCCACACCAGGTGGGTGACGTGACCTTACCGCCCACACCAGGTGGGTGACGTGACCTTACCGCCCACCAGGTGGGTGACGTGACCTTACCGCCCACACCAGGTGGGTGACGTGACCTTACCGCCCACACCAGGTGGGTGACGTGACCTTACCGCCCACACCAGGTGGGTGACGTGACCTTACCGCCCACACCAGGTGGGTGACGTGACCTTACCGCCCACACCAGGTGGGTGACGTGACCTTACCGCCCACACCAGGTGGGTGACGTGACCTTACCGCCCACACCAGGTGGGTGACGTGACCTTACCGCCCGCACCAGGTGGGTGACGTGACCTTACCGCCCACACCAGGTGGGTGACGTGACCTTACCGCCCACACCGGTGGGGACCGCCCACACCAGGTGGGTGACGTGACCTTACCGCCCACACCAGGTGGGTGACGTGACCTTACCGCCCACACCAGGTGGGTGACGTGACCTTACCGCCCACACCAGGTGGGTGACGTGACCTTACCGCCCACACCAGGTGGGTGACGTGACCTTACCGCCCACACCAGGTGGGTGACGTGACCTTACCGCCCACACCAGGTGGGTGACGTGACCTTACCGCCCACACCAGGTGGGTGACGTGACCTTACCGCCCACACCAGGTGGGTGACGTGACCTTACCGCCCGCACCAGGTGGGTGACGTGACCTTACCGCCCACACCAGGTGGGTGACGTGACCTTACCGCCCACACCAGGTGGGTGACGTGACCTTACCGCCCACACCAGGTGGGTGACGTGACCTTACCGCCCACACCAGGTGGGTGACGTGACCTTACCGCCCACACCAGGTGGGTGACGTGACCTTACCGCCCACACCAGGTGGGTGACGTGACCTTACCGCCCACACCAGGTGGGTGACGTGACCTTACCGCCCACACCAGGTGGGTGACGTGACCTTACCGCCCACACCAGGTGGGTGACGTGACCTTACCGCCCACACCAGGTGGGTGACGTGACCTTACCGCCCACACCAGGTGGGTGACGTGACCTTACCGCCCACACCAGGTGGGTGACGTGATCTTACCGCCCACAATCTGATGTATTCGGTAAATAAACTGCCGAGTCGGCACACTATCGATAGCAAACGAAGCCAAAGCCAATATTTGATTCCGGGCGCGCAAGCACAGATGACTGAGCTACATTTCAGGTATTTTAATCCCGGTGGATCATGCACTCCTTGGATGCTGATTTAAGACGGCTGGCCATCTCAAGACTAAAGCAAAGCATGAATGACTCGTTTATGTTCTGTTCCAGGCCGAATGTCTGCGAATACAAGGTGATTGATTACCAGGACCGAGATGAACCAAAGATCTACAAATTCCAGCACAGGTAAGTTCTGTGCTAACGTTGCGGTGTCGCCGGCCACTGAAGCCATGGATGTCAGGTAACTGATATTGTGGCAAACACAGGGTTAAAATGATGGATTTTCCTCAGGTGTGCGATGCAAAAAAAGAAGGTGGTGTAAGATGTCGAAATGTCGTGAATGTCTGTCTATGTCAACTAGGAGCAACGATCACAGCGGTACACCCAATGGTTGGCTAAGGGTGTCAATGCCACGCCCAAAGTGGTTGGACCACCTCTTAGCGAAATTGACTGCTTCGCTGCTTGTGTTACGGAAATTGGCGGGAGCATCGTTCATGTTCTGCGAGCAACTATTTGTTGCCGGGTTGTTCAGGTTAACAATTTTGTGAACCCACCTCTAAGGGATCTTCTGTGTGCACCTCTAAATGATCCACAGGAGATAAAAATGCACTGATCTAGTTGATATTGCTTGTAATACTATGGAAAGATTGGTTAATGTTCATCCTCTTCTCATTGAGTTTAAGTAATCGTCGGGTAGTGAGCACTGGCACAACCTTCTGAGCTTCCCCGGTACCTTCTCAGCTTCCCCGATACCTTCTGAACTTCCCCGGTACCTTCTGAGATTCCCCGGTACCTTCTGAGCTTCCCGTTACCTGCCGTGGATCCCCGACTTTCCAGGGACTTGAGGTGCCCCCCCCTCCCAGACTCACGCCAAACACGTATCGGCTGGCCCGATATTGCGAAACTATACCGCGGTCCACTTGTATCGCATAATCTTGCTGTGACGCACCCGGTCTCAGTACAGCAGTTGGATCAGTATTGTGAATAAATACGTGTCACACATCTGAACATCTCTCAGGAGGCACACGTTAGAGATGCGTTGGCACTACGGCGTCACACGTCACAGCTGTGGTGTGGCGCGGTGACACGCGGTGAGATGCTCGCTCTCGGAGGGGTGCAGATGGGCGGCGGCCGGCAGTCCCACATCTGACGACCTCGGCCGACGGCCCCACACCGAGCGATCCCGGCCGGCGGCCCCACATCTGACGACCCCGGCCGACGGCCCCACATCTGGCGACCCCGGCCGGCGGCCCCACATCGGGCGACCCCGGCCGGCGGCCCCACACCGAGCGATCCCGGCCGGCGGTCCCACATCTGACGACTTCGGCCAACGGCCCCACACCGAGCGATCCCGGCCGGCGGCCCCACACCGAGCGATCCCGGCCGGCGGCCCCACATCTGACGACCCCGGCCGACGGCCCCACACCGAGCAATCCCGGCCGACGGCCCCACACCGAGCGATCCCGGCCGGCGGCCCCACACCGAGCGATCCCGGCCGGCGGCCCCACATCTGACGACCCCGGCCGGCGGCCCCACACCGAGCGATCCCGGCCGGCGGCCCCACATCTGACGACCCCGGCCGGCGGCCCCACATCTGACGACCCCGGCCGGCGGCCCCACACCGAGCGATCCCGGCCGGCGGCCCCACATCTGACGACCCCGGCCGGCGGCCCCACATCGGGCGACCCCGGCCGGCGGCCCCACATCGGGCGACCCCGGCCGGCGGCCCCACACCGAGCGATCCCGGCCGGCGGCCCCACATCTGACGACCCCGGCCGGCGGCCCCACATCTGACGACCCCGGCCGGCGGCCCCACATCTGACGACCCCGGCCGACGGCCCCACATCGGGCGACCCCGGCCGGCGGCCCCACATCGGGCGACCCCGGCCGGCGGCCCCACATCGGGCGACCCCGGCCGACGGCCCCACATCGGGCGACCCCGGCCGGGGCGATGTGTGGATGCGGCCGGCCTTATCCGCTCCCGAGACAGTTTACGATGGACATGCCACTTGCCACCCAGCGGTGTCACGCCGGCAGTTAATTAGCGCTTAATTGGCCGCAGGTTTACCCACTCACACCAGCGCGTGCGAGCCGGTCGGTCTGTTTATTGGCTGGAGTCCGACGAGACTAATCGTCGGTATTGATGCCTGGCGTCAGTGCTTACTTAGACGATTAACTGGGTGCCTTAAATTATCTGTTGAAATCAGTGCTATTTCGAATTAATGTTTGGCGTCCGTCTACAATCGATGGGGCTCCAGTAGTGAGGCGAAATGCACGCCAACAGTTCACACAGACGACGTATGGAGTGGCCGGTGTGATTGTTGCCATTTATTAGGTTCACACGGCGTTGGCATCCAACAAACGGCGTGGGCATCCAAGCCGTTTGCTGGTCGGTTGCTGCCGACATCTCCAAATCAGCTGTCTCGGAGAAGAGCGACTGTGACCTTCTTGGAATGCGCTCATGTGTGCGATTACGTAGCATCATTTTCAGTTGAAATGTCGACGCAAATGCGATAAGGACGGATCAGTTAGTCATAATAACTGCGGCCAGTGTAATTGCACGGGACGTGCCAGTACAATGAGGCTAATCAGCTATGCAAATTGAGCAGTTGTGCCGCTGCAGCGACGCGGAGGGACGTGTGTGCAGCACGCACCGCCGGCCACGCTGCCGGCGCGGCGGTGGTAGCGATGACGTGTCGACAGGCACGTCGCCGACCGTCCAACTGCTGGACCTGCTGGAGCGCCTGCTGGAGCGCCTGCTGAAGCACTTCGGGGAACCGATGCGTCCGTGGACGTATAGGAATCATGCAGTATGGAACTGACATTGAATTAAATCCGTCCGTAAGGCATTAGAACACCAGTTTCATCAGCAGATTTCATGAAATTGCAATAGAACAGTTATATCAACACAATGTATTCAGTGCAAGCTAAAATGAATCCTTCATCCTTCAATGCACATCCTTCCAACAGTATAATGGTCGGCATGTGCACGTTCAGCGAAGTGTGTAAGCAGGTTGTGAGAGCTGAGAAAATGATGTTACAATTTGCCTGGAGTTCCTGGCAATTTAAGAAGTCCAGAACCTCCTCCGAGCCGTTATTCACGGAACATCGACAACATAATCAACGGCAATACCAGCACTATTAATGCTTACAGGTTTCGGATATATCCAAAACACATTAACTCTGCAAGATAACGCTTAAGTGTTGTTTTTAATCGCACCGGACTGGTAGTTTAATGGAAATGCACCCTCTTGAAGGTGTTACTACCTAACATGAAAAGATGATGTTGTCTAGGCTTTTGACAATTTTTTTGCACACCCTTCATTTCCTTCAAAGGTTGCGGGAGATGACGTCACTATGACGTCACTCGCGCCCGAACCATTGTGAGTTAAAGTTAGATTTTGGGCCACAAACTGCCGAATTAAAGTGCGAATAGGTACCTCAGGTTTCAAATTGATGTATCTGCACGTTTTCGAGTTCATAAAGAAATCGCCATGAGGAGCATATTCTGCTTCCTTCCTCAGTGGGGCGAGGGTTGATGTGCTTTGTCGACATTTACAAGCTGTTGGGGATGTCACGGACAGTTTTTACCGATCGGTACCTCGAGAGGAAAACAAAAGAAGCGGGACAGTTCACACAGTGATCTGCAGTGGTACGAATTGTGTCAGTAAAAAAGACATGGTGTTGATGGCTGTCTGATACAATTAATTTCAGTGGTTATTTTGACGGCCTGATCCCATCACGAAAATTGTATTTAAAACTAATAAGATGGATTAATTTTTCAACCAGTGGCAATCACTACCGCACTGATTATTATGCGAGAGAACTGGTGCTATGGATTTACTTTTAGGGGAATTCGGAAAAGGGTGGGGATTGGAGAACAGAGGGGCCCGGCCTCCACCTTTATTGATTGAAAGGTCAGCAATGGTAACCGTGACCTCCCCCCCTCCCACACACAAACACTTTTCCTAACTTCACCGAAAGAAAGAGTATATCTAATTAGCCTTTTTTCTTATACAAAATATGATAAGCAGCGCGATGCGACAGTTCTTTCTATCGCAGTACGGTTAAAGCCAAGGCGAATAATACGTCTTGAATTTGCAGAATGGTAATTGCTGCTCAGTATGAATGATTACATTTCACTTTTGGAGCGCACCCCTACCGCCGCTGATAAGCTCGCTCGCGGATCCGTCCTATCGATCCCCCCCCCCCCCCCACTTTGCAAGTGCTTTTACACCCATAACATCAAGTGCCACATTTGCTGTTTCCAATGATTGATAATGAACGGACCGCTGAACATTCCATTTCCAACTTCTCGTTCTCTCAGCCATAAGCACAAGCTGAAATTTAAAGGTCGAAAAGCCCGAATTTGTCCCTCACGAAAAGGGAATCTCGAGACACCATCTCGAGAACCTTAGACCGACAACTGACCTCGTGATTTGCTTACTCTTTGCTCACAACACTAGCCATCATGATCGATACAGACTGCATTCATAATAGAGCCTATCTTTGCTTTTCACCCTACTGGCCAAGTGGGCTGTTCTTGCCCACATTTGCTGACTTCAGGGCTGTATTCTAAGCATTCGTGCTACTTTTATCAACATGACTGAGCGCGCCGCCGACTGCTCGTGGGGAGAAAAAAGCAGGCTTCCTTTGCGTATGGTGCATCCAAGTCATCGCAAACGGTGCTGTTATTTGTATGCATTTATTTTGCACAGTGCCCACAAACTGAGTGTGACTCCCATAGCGCATTGGACGTATAGGATAGCCGCTTGATGGAGAGCAAAGGAAAGACTCAATTTTTCGTTGACAAGAATGTTTCGTTATCAATGATCACAGATGCATTCCATATTGCCTATGCATGTGAATAGCCAATAATGCGATAATACATTATATACATGGTTGCAGTTGATTGCACTAGGCATGCAACAAAGTGGATCATGCATTGAATTTATGCCGCAATATACTATATGTAGTTCCCCGCTGCTTCGGTCTGACAGTAGGTGAAAGGAGTCTGCACTGCGAATTGACGGGCCGCATCCATATCGCTGGCATGTCGCGCATTCTGTCAAGAGAATCGCTGTATCCAACGACAGAGGGGAGTCACGGCTCCAACTAGGTACTGGCCGCTGGTGTGACGATGACCTTGACCTGCAGGGGTCAGCGGGTGTTCCGGTACCGGAAGATGTTCCGGCCGCGTCACCGCACCCTGTACACCTGCTGTGACCTTGACCTGCAGGGGTCAGCGGGTGTTCCGGTACCGGAAGATGTTCCGGCCGCGTCACCGCACCCTGTACACCTGCTGTGCCGGCTGGGCGCGCTCCCACACCGAAGGATGCGTGATCGGTGAGTGCTCACACGTGAAGCTGTGCCGTGGTGTGTTGTAGTGAGGTGGGTACTGACACATGAAGCTGTGCTGCGGTACCGGCCGTGGTGTGTTGTAGTGAGGTGGGCACTGACACATGAAGCTGTGCTGCGGTACCGGCCTTAGTGTGTTGTAGTGAGGTGGGCACTGACACATGAAGCCGTGCTGTGGTACCGGCCGTGGTGTGTTGTAGTGAGGTGAGTACTGACACATGAAGCCGTGCTGCGGTACCGGCCGTGGTGTGTTGTAGTGAGGTGGGCACTGACACATGAAGCTGTGCTGCGGTACCGGCCGTGGTGTGCTGTAGTGAGGTGGGCACTGACACATGAAGCTGTGCTGCAGTACCGGCCGTGGTGTGTTGTAGTGAGGTGGGCACTGACACATGAAGCTGTGCTGCGGTACCGGCCGTAGTGTGTTGTAGTGAGGTGGGTACTGACACATGAAGCTGTGCTGCGGTACCGGCCGTGGTGTGTTGTAGTGAGGTGGGCACTGACACATGAAGCTGTGCTGCGGTACCGGCCGTGGTGTGTTGTAGTGAGGTGGGCACTGACACATGAAGCTGTGCTGCGGTACCGGCCGTGGTGTGTTGTAGTGAGGTGGGCACTGACACATGAAGCTGTGCTGCGGTACCGGCCGTGGTGTGTTGTAGTGAGGTGGGTACTGACACATGAAGCTGTGCTGCGGTACCGGCCGTGGTGTGTTGTAGTGAGGTGGGCACTGACACATGAAGCTGTGCTGCGGTACCGGCCGTGGTGTGTTGTAGTGAGGTGGGCACTGACACATGAAGCTGTGCTGCGGTACCGGCCGTGGTGTGCTGTAGTGAGGTGGGCACTGACACATGAAGCTGTGCTGCGGTACCGGCCGTGGTGTGTTGTAGTGAGGTGGGTACTGACACATGAAGCTGTGCTGCGGTACCGGCCGTAGTGTGTTGTAGTGAGGTGTGCACTGACACATGAAGCTGTGCTGCGGTACCGGCCGTGGTGTGCTGTAGTGAGGTGGGCACTGACACATGAAGCTGTGCTGCGGTACCGGCCATGCTGTGTTGTAGTGAGGTGAGCACTGACACATGAAGCCGTGCTGTCGTATCGCCTGCAATTTTATGTGGACCACAATTTACTAGTGCCACCACCGACAAAGTCCCACAACATGTTGAGCTTTGCTGCTCACGGTGCAATTATGAGCTCTAATTCGTGAAATTTGCATCCAATTTTACAAAGCTAACTTTTTGTATATAATGCGTATCACAAGGGAAGAATGATCCCACGCTCTTAATGTTCCCGGAAGCGGTATTCCTTGGCGGAGTCACTGGATAAATTCCTTCATAGGCAGCCATATCCGATCCTGTAGTTTATCACATTCTGCTGGATTTTGATGGAGAAGCTAACTACATTTCATTTGGCAAAACATGACGTTGTGACCGTGTGAATAAACACAAAATGATGCCCGGTTTTCCAACGAAGTCACGGGTACCCCAGCCATCAGTACCTTTGTTGAAAATAATCTTGAAATACCCTAAAGGACCCAATGTCACCACTTATTCACACTAAGTCACGGTCACTCTGTCACACCGTCACGGTCACTCTGGACACCGTCACGGTCACTCTGTCACACGGTCACGGTCACTCTGGACACAGTCACGGTCACTCTGGACACGGTCACGGTCACTCTGGACACGGTCACGGTCACTGGACACGGTCACGGTCACGGTCACTGGACACGGTCACGGTCACTCTGGACACGGTCACGGTCACTCTGGACACGGTCACGGTCACTGGACACGGTCACGGTCACTGGACACGGTCACGGTCACTCTGGACACGGAATCCCGAACCTGGTCAAAAAGTGAATATATACATATATATGTAATGTGTACATTACATATACATTGACATATGCGCGTATATATATATATATATATATATATATATATATATATATATATATATATATATATGTATATCCTCACACTAATCATAATTGGAATGCAATTGAGGCCCTTGGCCTGAAGGGCCTGCGTTTCATCTGTTTATACACCACGTACCATAGTGTGCCTTTGCTGCACCAAATTGGCCATTGGCTAGGCTTTATTACGTCCAAATATACACCGGAGCCGGCGATAAATCAGCCGGCATGAAGCGCGGCACAATGCGGCAGCCGTGCGTGAGTGGCTGATGGCGACGGCCCCGTACAAATTGATAAATCAGCCGTCTGGTGGCGAGATCAGCGGCGCGATCTGAGCTCACCGCCGCGCCGCAGGTCGGCCGGCCGAGACGGCTGTTGCCGGGAGCGTCCGACCGACAAAATATCGCCGGCGCCCGCCCGCCACAGAGCATGACGTGCATCTCAAGTCTCGGCCGGACAGAGGTGCACGCGGGGACCGGCAGGCGGCGGGCAGTAAATCAGGCGAGCCGCAGCGCGTGGGAGGTCGGACGACGCGACGGCGAGGCTCCGCGCGCCGCGCCGCGGCCGCTTTTGGTGTGTCTGGGCGCGCCGGCGGCGGCGGCGCCCGCGGCGGACGGACAGGCCGATCGATATCTGGGCCAGTTTCGCCCTCCGACTGGCGTTAAGTGCGAGCAAACATGACTTAGTTCGCCGATAGGCCCATTCGTTGATTTCGCCAATTACGGACACCTCAGAAATGAGGCCGTGATTGGTGTTGGATGGCCGGGCGAAACGGCCGGACGTTGGCAAGCGAAGGTGGCCAGATGAGATATTTAACCACAGAAAATTATACACCTTAAAGGAACTTCTTCAGATCATGGTTCCCCGATCGATCACATGTAACAAACGCATGCAATCGATGTTATCGATGGACACCAATATTATCTTCAGTAATCCTTCCTTACGCCGATGAAACTCGTCCGTAACGCGCCTCCAACGCGCCAGTCGCGTTTCAAGGAAGCCTCTCTGACGCCATTGATACTCGTCCGTGACGCGCCTCGCACTCACCGGTGCACCACGCTGATCCGACGTGGAGCATACAGCACAGCGCTTCCTACAACATAGCACAAATTCACTCGAATAGTTGTATTTGAGGCAGCAAATGCAATCAAGTACACCGGTGTAATCATCAAGTACGCAGGTGTAAGCATCAAGTACGAATTATGCGCGAGTGCCTCATAGCACCTTGAAAGTTATTCCGTCAGCTGATGCAACACGACCCTGACACTGTCGGAACTCTCAGTGACCTCAATTCAACATCAAATCATGAATTCCGGGGCGCGCAGGGTGTCATGGCAACTGCTGACTCCGTACCAACTCTGCCAACACTCGCCATGGCACTGGCTTGATCTCGTCGTGCAGTTACTGGTGTTTGTATGGTGTTAAGAAACTCGCTATTACACGTCGATGACTCGGTAGCGACTCTGGCGAGATTGAGAACCGTGTATTTATGGTGTAAGTTGTGTGTCCAGACAGCATTTGCAGGGAGTAACGTACTCGATGTTACGGTGCTTCAGAGGTGTGATTCGGTAACCTGGAGCTTCTTCCGAGTCATTTTGACCTCTGTGAAACGTGAATACAATCTTGCACATCATGTTGAACATTATTTAGGTTGCGGTTAAGTATCAGCTCTTGCACAAACCACAGGATTAATAATATCAACCCTAGTCTAGTAGTCTAGTTCTTTTTCAGTGGGTGAATGGGTGGGTGAAAGACAGCCTCGACTACCAGTTGGCTTGCCGCACTCTATAATGCTTCTCATCGGGCTGCATCGCGATTTATGATACACCCGCCGTAAGAAAGGCCAGAACGGTCCAGATGACACGACATGTGATTAAGTTAATGCTTTAATCTTAACTTTGTCCACGTCCAATCGCAGTGGCGTGCCAGAGAATTGCGTCAGGAAAGGGGAAAACGGATTTGGTGTCGGCTCACTTACCCCCATTTTTAGGTCGCCGGATTTCACGCCAACCCTCACCTTGTTCAAAGTTTTTTTTCTGGTATCGTTGTTAGTAAGCAGGAACACCAAAAGTGAGCAGAGACACCAAACAAATTATCCGAGCCACAGTGCGTTTTTACCCGCACGTTTCAATTGGGTCCTACGCGATTTTTTGGGACCTCCGGTGCAATTTTGGAGGCTTCAGAGATAGTTGCCGGGACAGGGTTAATTTATAGGTGTCCTGGCTAATTTTTTCGAGGCCTCGGCTTGTATTTTTCGGGTCCCGGTGGGAATTTTGGGCTTCCGGTGTCACCCTTCGGGGTTCAACACAATTTGTCCCAGCCCCAGTGTAATTCTTTCGGGCCCACCACGTATCAGGGGTCCACCACCCTTCGCACCCGACCTCGTTACACCACTTGAATCACGCCACTTGTGTGTGCCCCAGGGCCTGTTTCTCAGGCCCTCGGGCCGTCTGTGTAGCTCCGATGTCATTTGAGGGCCTCGATGCGTTTCGGAGCCTCCGGTGTGCTTATTTGAGGCACATGACGCCAATTTGTGTTGTTCCTAACGCGAATTTTGGGACCTCAACGGAAATTTTGTGGCGATCAGCGTCAGCGTCCTCAGCGCGACATGTCCTGTCCCCGGCACGATTTTTGGGGCCCGACGGGAGTTTTCAGGTCCTCGTATATATTTCGTGCTACGACTCGATTTTGGGGTCCCCAACGCGAATTGTGGGGCCACCAGCGCAATGCTTGGGGCCCAGGCACCGTTTTTCGGGCCATGGCACGACCTTTCGGAGTTCCGCTGTATTAATTTGGGGCCACCGACGCAAATTTTTGAATGCCCAAACGGGAATTTTCGAACCCAAACGCGATCATCAGTGGTCCAGCGCTAATTGTCGGGCCGTGGCGCGACAATTTTCAGTTTTCTGGGCTCCGCTGTTTTGGAACTCCGGACGCGAATTTTTGGCTGCCCCAGGTTGATTGTAGTGGGCTTCGGCGCTATTTTTTTGGGGGCCCCACTTATTAGGGGTAATTTTCCCATTACCCCCACCCCCACACTGGGTACGCCGCTTATTCGTTGTCGTCTTCTACTTCTAGTTGATGTAGACTTTTTATAACGAAGTATCGGCGTACAGGGGAGCATCGCAACCATGTCCGCTTATGTGGTTGTGTCTTTAGAGATTGTGGAAGCCAACAGTTTTGCGGACATTCAAAGGAATGTTACAGTCGTATAGTGGGATTAGTGCGTATATGTTAATATTTTTGTCGCGCATTTTATCCTGCCCAGCGTCATATGCATACATATACATATGTGTATATATATATATATATATATATATATATATATATATATATATATATATATATATATATATATATATATATATATATATATATATATATATATATATATATATATATATATTTTTTATATTATATATATATATATATATATATATATATATATATATATATATATATATATATATATATATATATATATATATATATATATATATACATTACATACACGGGGAGACATCCTCGTAGACTCAATCGATACATATTCTACGCCTTTTCCGGATGCCTAAGAGAGTGGCGATCATCCTGGTGTCCATACCATTGGGTTCGATCTTGTTTTTGCTGCCGAAGATGGGCACATTTGGTTCGGCACTTCTGGTTAAAGTTGAAGCGTTTCTATCTATTGGGCATACTTTTGCATTCATCCTCATTACTATAGGTGACAGTTCCATTTGCGTACGCTTAGAAGCCTGAGAACGTTACGTTTGAAGCATAATTAGTCTAGCCACGACAATAAGTTACTTAGCATAACCACACACTTAACCACCCAGCAGAACTTGACAGCCAGCCGTAGCCGGCCGTGGCTGGTCAGGAGTGTTCCAACGAACGTTCAGCAGCCAGACAAGTGTGCCGACTTCCCTCACATCACAACAACGCCAGCACCACGGTGACCAGTTTCCGGACGGCCCATTGTAGCCGGCCGCCAGCTCTGCCGCCGCACGCCACAGCAGGAATCCGTCGGCGGTCAGGGCGGGGCGAGAGGGGGGGGGGGCGGATTCGCCGGCTAAGTGGCGCCGGCCGCCGGCGCGCCGTCGTCACAAGCAGCCGCTGTTTTGTGATCAAACAATCGCGTCGCCGACACAGAGTCGGCGCTCGTGTAAGGCGCTTGTGCCTGTCCCGACCCCGTGGCGGCCCGCCGGCGCGCGGTGTTTGTGTTGCCGCGTGCTTGCGCCGGCCGACTTCCGCAGCGCCGGCGGCGGCGCGCTCAGCCGCGACGCGTTCAATCGCGCCGAAGCAATTGTCCGCCACAAGTAAATGATTGGCGCAACTGGTTCGGTCGCGCTCGATCGTGCCTCGAGCCGATCGGCCGTGGTCCGGCAGACGTGATCCGACGCCGGACATTCACGGCACGTGCCCCGCCGGTCGGCACGTGCACGACGGCCACGCGTCGACGCAGCGGGCACGTGGCCGGAGCCGGGTCGGACGCGCGTGGCGACAGCGCGGGTATCTGCGCGCGCCGCGATGAAGTCGTCCGCCGGCCGTTCTCCGGTCGTCCGCTGGACCGACTCCGGGTGGACGGCGGTTGGCGTCGGCGGTGCCGCGAGGTCGCCGCCACTAAATCAGCGGGCCACCGCGCCGGCCAGTGGCGTTCGCGCCCCGTGCATAAATCTGCCGACGATTCGACTGTCTGCGCTTACAGCGCCGCCATCGTAAACAGCGGTTCGACCCGCCGCGCACCATAAATTGACCCGGCCGACCCCCGACGGTGCTTACGGCGCGACCTGAAGTACTATGAACCGCACTGACAGTGCCTGTGACAGTACTGTAACCTGTACTGACAGTGCCTGTGACAGTGCTGTGACCTGTACTGACAGTGTCTGTGACAGTGCTGTGACCTGTACTGACAGTGCCTGTGACAGTGCTGTGACCTGTACTGACAGTGTCTGTGACAGTGACTGTGACCTGTACTGACAGTGCCTGTGACAGTGCTGTGACCTGTACTGACAGTGTCTGTGACAGTACTGTGACCTGTACTGACAGTGTCTGTGACAGTACTGTGACCTGCACTGCCGACGCCTGCCGCTGTGCTGCCACCTCAGCGTCAATAGCAAATTTACTATGACGTCAGATGATGCGGAAACTGAAGCACGGCCTGCAGTGTTGTCCGCGCCGTGCTACCGTTGTCAGCACCCTGCCGTGCTACCGTTGTCAGCACCCTGCCGTGCTACCGTTGTCAGCACCCTGCCGTGCTACCGCTGCCAGCA
>JAOTOM010001284.1:0-64234 GCA_034440615.1 Ashinkailepas kermadecensis
AATTAGCAAAACTTAGGAGGTCTAGAAACCGTAGCATCGTGCCGAAGTGTGGCGAATGTGCCGAATGCGCGAGATAGGTGTGCGTCTGCACGAACGTTGGTGTCATGGCGACCGGGCGCCATGAACTGGAATGTTCTACTTGGGGAATTTTACATCTCAAAGTGCTCTGTTTAGATGTAATTTCAGCAGGGAGGTCACTATCATGGAGCTACCAAAAGAAAACATTCGAACAGGGTGGGGAGGTGTTGAAGATGACGAATCAGAAACCATAGGCCCCTCCATAGGTTAATTCAGTTGGTCACTCATCATTTTGTTTAAAAAAAGGTCCTCTTTGACAAAATAGTGGTCGAACCGAGGACTTGTTTATTAGAGCAAGTGGACACTCTCCAAATACGCTTCCGGCCCCCTCCCTTGACGCAACATAGGTACGCCACTGGTCTCCCAATAATTCTCAGAACAGACGCCCATGGGGCAAGTTTACATTGAGGGGGAAATTCCCCTTCTTACAAGCATAAGCAAACACCAACACCGATTCCCATACAAAATGAAAGGAATGATGTTCTAAATGCATTTTCTTCCTACAAACTTCTCTTCTGTGATTAGAGCCTGCCTGATTAGAGTTCCCGCTTCAGTCTACTCAATGACGTCACGTACAAATCGGTGCAGCATAGCGGAAACCATGTAGGACGGCGTGGAATTTGGTAAGGTTTTGGCATGATTTATGCACTTGCCATTGTTGCATTGTTGCATTGTCATTTATGCACTGTTGTTCAACAATGCTTGTTCTTGCCTTGAATTTATTTGCTGAGTATTTGTTGTTATTCAAAGCCAGGTGCCTTGCAGCCGTGCACCAAACGTTATTAAAAATCAACAAAACCCTAAGATGGCGATCAGAAAACCAATTCAATCCATTTCGTTGTCACCTGCATGAAATTGTCCAAATTGAGATGATCGTTTCGTTTGCTTATGACATCAAGCTGGTGGGAATGACTAACAGTTGTGATAAATCTAGCTATATTC
Source organism: Ashinkailepas kermadecensis (assembly GCA_034440615.1). Lineage (NCBI taxonomy): Eukaryota > Metazoa > Arthropoda > Thecostraca > Neolepadidae > Ashinkailepas > Ashinkailepas kermadecensis. The sequence continues at coordinate 1,021 of JAOTOM010001284.1, forward strand.
ACTTGGATTTGGTGGACATAGGAGGGTTGATCATTTGGAGTTGTCTTAAGATGCTTAGCACCAGCCCCGCCAGCTCGCTGCAATCTAGAGGCCAGCGGGAAGATTCTTCTGGTCGAGAAAGCATTAAGACATTGGTTTGTTTTGGCCACATATTATTTATCCACATATTACTTTTATGCCCTGGTATGGCTCAGTTCTCAGCCGAAAAGTAAAAATTTCTATTAGTGTTTTGGTAAATGATGCACCATGCTCAGAACAAACAAGACATCAATATGAAATCATGTTTCCCATTCTGGAACCATAGTAAGAGCCCAAAAAACAATAGAGGTCCTAACACAATGGAGGCCCCTTTCGGGGAGCAGGGAGGTCCCCATCAACATTGCCCCACTGGAAGAATTTGGTGGCGACGCCACTCGATGCCGATGCATGTTTTTGCCCATGTGAACAGTGATATGTTATTAGTGCACTGTAAAGGGTTTTTGGCGGGGCAATATACATTGAAGAATTGTTGTATTATATGATGAACAAAAATAGCCAAACCTAACCCAGTGTTCTTGTTCTTCATGCGGTATTCATTACATGTTTTCCACGCAATTCTATCTCCATGAGGTGGCCAAAGGAGTTACATTTCGTTTTGTTAGGTATTTGTTTTTTAGTCTGAAAAATATTGGGACATTTTTTCCTTTCTTGAAGCAGGTTAGATTAGACCGATTTTTTTTTTTCGAAAAAAAACACTGGTTTCATACCATGCATATTGTGTGTAACACCAGGGGTTGTACACCATCGGTATGGTGTGTAACTATGTGTGTTATGCACGATACACACAAGACTGGGTCTTTTACCGTCCCATTTCCAAACAATGAATCCTGGTCAGTGAATCCTGGTCCACTGCCATTTATTCAGTGGCATTACTGATGATCTCATGTTACATGACACTATATAATTATATACATATACAATTGGCAGACATGATTACAGCATCCCACTTAATAAAACTGAGGTGATGTCGTTTTTTTGACAAATCCTAGGTAGAGGTCGAAAGTTTCATCACGCTTTGCTCCATAATGCTCAACCTTCACCACTCAGCTCATGAACAGGGCATCTAGGAAGTCATGTGTTGAGCTATTATTCAGGTTGTATTAGAAACTGCATAAAACCAGCATTTACTAATGAGGACACTAGTATACTCACTATCATATGATATTTAGTTGGTTTCCATAATTGTTTTCTCACACACACTACTAAGCATACATTTGTCGTGCGCTGTCTTGTGGTGGAAACATTGTATGTCATAATGAAATCAAAGATCTGTGGCAGGGCTGTAATGACATGCCTTTGCTGTGATGAATGACAGTGGATCTATATGCAGTTGTAAACTAGGAATATCATCATATAAACCTTTCTATAGATTACCACCAAAACTGAGTTTATCACACAAATCTGTCATCTCTATGGCCTCCAGTCTGGATAAGTTACGGTCTATTCAACAAATTAAGAAAGAACAATATCCAGTCTGTCTTCAAATTTTGTATTTCTGAATGGGAAGTTAGGCTAGGTTCAGCTAGGTTACGCTGCATTTTGTCTTTTTTGGACATTTTTCAAACGAAATATTGCTAAAAGCCATGGCTGGAGATCCTGTGTGGGTCGGTTGTCTGAGCCCAATGGTTTGGCAACCTGCTAATGTTAATTTCTAATGCCTTCTACTTAATATGAAAGCACACCTTTAGAATGAGGACTCTGTGGCTTTGGGAGAGGTCTTCTAGCCCTGTTAAAAGTCCCTTTTTGTGTTAATTTGCCTGCCAACTTGAAAAAGGTAAGCATTTACAGAGGATGAGGGTCCCGTCACTGTTGATCACATTCATAAAATTATGTTGGAAAAGAAATGTCACCAATCCAAAAATTGTCTTCAAGTACAAATTGACCATCTAGCCTAACCTATCCAAACCTAACTCAATGTAAGCATAATATAAAGTAACCTAACCGAACATTGCCTTTTCCTTTTCTTTTTAACAGCATTGCCTAACATCCTCTTATTTAACTAAAGAACAAACTATAAAAATAATCATTAAGTCCAAAAATTTTCGCTGCATTGCCTGCTGGAATGGTCACATTTTAATCGTATTCCGAAGAGTGTTTCTACAATACCCTTCTAAAATGCCATATCAGGTCGGGTATATGTTTTTTTCACATATATGTACAAAATACGGGTAAAATTCCTGAGGTGTGGTGTTCGATGTGACACTGCCGCATCGGACCTTACGTGTCCTGTCTCTGAGAAAGTTGGGAATGAAGTGTGTCATGTGTCCGCACAGGCTTATTTCGTGGAATTTGTGTGTCAGTGCGGAGTTGTACTCGGCCGAATGCGGCAGTGAAGTCTAAGCAGGCAGCTATTGTTGTGCGTTTGATGCGTAGACCACTTTTGATGTCGTGCACTAATCTGATGAGGTTGTCTGTAGTTGATTTTTGTTTAGGCTGAAAGACGCACTGAAATTCGTCGAGCAGGTCGTTGTTCTAGAAAATGTATGAATCGTGTGTTGACCATGGCTCGACCAGCTTACTAGCGCAGCTAGTGGGTGGGACCGCCTCGGACACGTGATCAATGTCCATTTTTCCTGGTAACGTACCGTGTCTCCGCCAACATCGCCGTTTTAGTCTACTTCGAATATGCGACCATACCTGAACTCGCGCTGCCCAAGCTGGACTGCTTGACCTTCGGATGCAGGCTCCTTCCGCGCTGTTTCAATATGCCGGAACAACTTTGTTGCGCCAAGCTAAAGATTAACAGAAATATTCCTTTAAGGAGGCCCTGAACCCTTTACTCACGGGCTCAATAAGATGTGTAGCTGCAGCAGCAGTCAGCAATCCCACGCAGATCACAAACCTACAGTCACCTCGACCTTCCCATTTACACATGGCTACGCGAACATCTCCGCCCTTTTGGACCAGCTTGGACTACGTGACCGCACGGGATCTGATTGCTCTGCTTAAAGCAGGTGAACTTGCCATGGTCCAACTTACCTTAGGCGGATAATTACCGGCTGTCTTCACGACAGCGATCGCTGCCGTCCGCACCGCCCATGGCGTCTCGGCGACGGTGCAGCTTGTGGGTGTTATCCACCTTACCTGAGCTTCCGGGTGCAGACCAGCATAACTCCCACAAACGTGCTACGCCCTTTATCGGACGACGACGACAGAGCCATCCACCCCAGAAGCGGGCACCTGCACGGAAGCTCATTAGGTTCACAGCAGGCATTCAAACAACATCGTGGTGGCCAAGGACTACTCACAAGGTGACTGATCAGCTTCATCGGTGGAGTCGGCTGAGCGCGGGCTGACGACGTGGCCCGCCGGCCTTCTTTGGCAACTCAGACTGGCGCCCGCGGGCGTCACCACCCCCGACGATCTCCAACCTCAACTCCACCAGTTCACGATCAATGTATTCCCTACTGGCATCTGTGCGCATGGATGCGCCAGATATGCCCGTGAAGAAACGCTCGATGTGAACATCTATTTGGTCGAGGCTCGGAGACTCGGCTCCTGTCGCTGCAGCAGGTGTCGCTCAGCGATTCAGACCGGTCCATGGGCCCGCCCTATCCCCGTTTCCCAAAGTTGTTCCACCGCACACGCCTACTACATGGATCCGAAAACAGCTGCTTGTTTCGCCGCCATCGGAACGTAAACCTCAATTTGGTTCCCGCACAAATACATTCGGACCGGCTCAACGACCTGCATCCGACTGGAAATTCTGTGCCTGGGGCAGGCTTCTCTTGCTGAGCTGAGGGAAATTAAACCTGACATTTTTAAATCTACGTTTTTGTTTTTAGCCATTGTCTGGTCTTAACTATTGAATTGAGCGTCTTGTATATACTGTACCAGACCACATGCGTACAGGGCTGAGGTGGCAACGCAGCTGTTTTATCGGCGCGCCGCGCTACTTAGTCATATGAGCCCGGAGTGGCACTCACTATTGCTATTGATGTCCTACGTCGAGCGCAATTTTTCCCATCTGGCTTTCAGTTATTCGTGCTATGATAGCCGCCTCCATAGCTGGCGGGTCCTAACTACCCTTAATTTCACAAGTTCACCCTGCCTAGTTGTAGCCAATCCAGCTCACGTTTCGTAATCATACACCGTTTTCATTGATGACGTGTTTTCTCATTACGACCTCCCGATACTTCATGACGGTTTGAAGCTGTGACGAAAGGGCAATAGCTTGGCCAAATGCATTTGAGATCACAGTTTGTTGGAGTTCTGTAGGGTGTGTAGTGTAGTGAGTAGTATGCGTGCAATAAACCAGGGATTCTGGGTATTCAGCTTTTGTAACTACCTCAACCATGTTTGTCTTGAATATCATGCCATATTACCTTTAAGGTCAGTTCTTTCACAGCCTGGGGTTTGCTATTACTGGTCATTTTTATATGGTATGAGCTTGGTGTTTTTTTGTGCAGTATTATGACGGCTTCGATCTTCCGACACTCGCCTGGCAATTTCCCTGTTTTTCTCCAACCATGCCGGGCGGCAATATTAATGAACAGTTTCTTGTGGGCTGGACAGTATATTGCCTTCATCGACCCTGCTGGGTGCATTCTGTTTTGTCGGGACACTCGTGGTGTTCTTCATGATTTGTGTAGAGACAGAGAGACGATGAAACTGAGACAGAGGAACCGAGACAGAGAGAACGAGACCAGATATACGGAGGAGAGATACAGAGATACAGAGGGAGACAGAGGGAGACAGACAGACAGAGGCAGACAGACAGACTGACAGACAAACAAAGAGACATACACAGACAGTGGTTTAATGATTCTTGTTATGTTTCCTACGGATGGGGCGGCGATTACCGATCCGGAAAGGGGAAAACGATGATCCTGACGATATTAATGACCCGACATCGAACTTGACTATGTACCCATGTCATACTACTTCGAGTATTCCGTTCAAATACCGTAGTACTCCTACCTGCTGTAGCATCCGCGTCTTCACACCTGGTTGGTCAAACGGCGTTCATCAAGTAATGAGCCAGCGACTTCCCGTCACGCTTAGGTCGCTTCCTCGGCAGTCAACCGTTTGTCGAGATAAGAGCTGTCTCGCCCCCTTCTTCATTATATGTGGCATCAAGTAACGATCCAGTGACTTCCGTCTGGTTTAGGTCGCCTCAGCAGTCAACCGTTTCGTCGAGAGAAGAGATGTCTGCCCGCCCTCTCCAATGTAGCATCAAGATTTGATCCAGTGGCTTCCGTCAGGCTTACGTCGCCTCCTCAGCAGTCCAACGTTTCGTCGAGAGAAGAGCTGTCTGCCCGCCCTTCTCCAAATGTGGCATCAAGTAATGATCCAGTGACTTCCATCAGGTTTAGGTGGCTTCCTCCGCAGTCAACCGTTTCTGTCGAGAGAGGCTGCACGCCCGCCTTTCTTCACCATATGTGGCACCAAGTAAAGATCCAGTGACTTCCGTCAGGCTTAGGTTGCCTCCTCAGCAGTCCACCGTTTCGTCGAGAGAAGAGCTGTCTGCCCGCCCTTCTCCAAATATAGCATCAAGTAATGATCCAGTGACTTCCATCAGGTTTAGGGGTGGCCTCATCAGGAAGTATGTTCTTTAGCATAGGATTGCTTTTTGCCTGCTCTGTGATGTGTAATAAAGGAGGACCTGACTCGCCACAGCTAGTTTTTTTCAGCCACCGAAATGGAGCAAAATTCGCAGTCAATGAGAGGTGGAGTAAATATTGACCACTAGCCATGCAGGAGGGAGGGGGCTTGGCTATTTTGAGGCCGACATATGGAGCATAAAACACATGATATGATGCTGAATATCAGAAAAGCCATAAATAGATGGGCATTTCCGAGCTGTGCGACAGTGCACCGGAAAACTTTTGTTTTTTGTTCATGAGAAGAACTGTACAGTTTTGACGGCCGCTGCAATATTAGTTGTCTTTCGCGTCGAAACCGAAATATTGTATTCCAGCATGTTACTTTAGGATAAATAAACAACTAACCAATGATCCGAGGCGAATCCAGGAAGTAGGTGCGGGGATGGTCGAGTGGTTAGAGCGTTGAACTCTGGATACAAAGGTCCCGTGTTCAACGCTCGCACCGTTCGGACATTTCCCAATCCCGCGTCCCACCGGCTAAACAGTGTGAGCGGCGTCGATTAGTAGATTGCATGAAGTGCGTCGCGAACCAACCAAAAACAAAAGGATTCGGGAAGCTCCTTTATGGATGGGTCCTCGTCCGAAGAGGGTGCCGCTGCGAAAGTCCATGGATGGTCTTGGACCCTGAGACCCAGAAGCCTTCGGCTGAAAATTCCTCGACCACGGTGAGGGGGTGCACTGGAGCATACTGCAGGGATGGGTGTTCCTTCAAGAGGTCGCCTTTTTTCTTGAGGAGGCGCCTATTCCTCAGAGGGGCGCCCTGGCTAAACGAAATATATTGGGCGCGGGTGCACTCGAGCCCCTCTGGAGTCGTTTGCTGATCAGAGGGCGGGGGTGCACTCGAGCCCCTCTGAGTCGTGTACTGATCAGAGGGCGTGGGTGGCACTCGAGCCCCTCTGGAGTCGTGTACTGATCATAGGGGGGCGGTGTACCTGAGCCCCTCTGGATTCGTGTACCGGGATCAGAGGGGGCGGGGGTGCACTCGAGCCCCTCTGGAGTCGTTATACTGATCAGAGGGCGCCACTTTTCTGTGGGGGAACACATGCCCCCAGTTCCTCCTTTCCTGTATTCACCCCCTGCCAACAATGAGTGCAGTGCCGAGGAGCGTAGTAACCGCGTGGGATCCAGCAGCAGATAATCGCACGACTTTCGTACATGGGCCCACCGTCAGTGAGGAGGCCTGCGCCCTGCTGGACTCCGACACCGGGAAGTGTAACAGTCACCACCGTCAGCGTAGCACTGCAGGCCTGCCTGTGGGGTGGGGGGGTGGGGATGGGGGGGTCCAGTGCGTTGGCACTTCGCCCCCCAATGTTTTTTTTTCTTCAAAATCGACACCCTTGCTTCCTCACGTTGCATTTGGTAAAACACACGATCCTCTTCAACAGTCATCTGCGCCAGAGCATCACTGGCTCCGATGTCGAATAGGTCGCCGAGTGATGCGTGAAAATCATCGCCTGTGTGTCACCTCGCTTTCGGCTCTTCTTGAGGTTCTGGTATTCCCGCATCAACTCTCCAACTTCCTCACAGGAATCCAACCGCAGGGTAGGGATCCTTGCCCTCGTCCAGATGGCACAGCAGGCTTCACAGGTCTTCTTGAAGCTTTCCGGGAAAGGCAATTTCTGCTTCAGGTGAAAGAATTGTGACATGCGAAGTACGTCACCTCGTTGGAAGCCGTGCAGTTTAGAAAAAACTCAAGGGGACTCCATAATAACCACCATTCTGGTCCACTTCGCGTACTCGGTGCTGAGGAGGCCATCTGCAAAAGAGAGAAACCAAGATGAGATTTTGCGCGACCTTTAAATATGCATGAAATCGTCCAATATTTGCCACACAATACAGGCACATATAGTGGAATAAAAATAACCTTGTGGAGTGCACTTCCTTGAAACTTTTAAAATTACCATGTATGTTTGGACCATCCTAATATATATATTAAACCAGGAGTCAATGAAACTTTTTTAAGTTACTCTCCTAAGACCCGTGGTTTAAGATATATATATATATCTTATTTAAACCACGGGCTTAAACCATCTGTCAACTCATGAGTGGCTTAACAATATCATCCCATGCCAGCTTACGCGCGAATTGTATATTTATTCTGGTTCAACCAACAGTTCAGTGGTGTGTAACAAATAGCAAATGACTGGCTCTATAGGACATTGCACTCAGGCAAAATATAAAAACTTATTGCACCGTACGATTAGCACTAACCGTGTGATTAACACATACTATTAAACCACGGTTTTGTAAGCGTACGGGACCCAAGAGTTATCGTACTTTCTGGCGTGTAATAAATCAATTTCATCCCACATAAAAAAGCAGACATACACTTTGACTGGGCGGACGTTCCTGACCATGTGGGTACATTATGACGTATAGTCATATATGCGTATATGTTATGACGTATATACGTTATGGCGCATACAAGTTGTGACGTCAGTTACCACGTGCCATCTCAGTCGGAGGCGTGAGCATCAAGCACGTGAAGCGACGCGACCAGTTGTGCTGGCACGGGAGACCTTTGCAGACCAGTGAGGTAACCAGGCGGTGATAGGTGTCGTGAAGTTACTTTGGTAATATACGTCGCTTAACACACAAAATATTTTCAACCAATCCGCTATTATTATGTGGGTCACAGTAATCCAATGAATGGTGCAGTAACATTTTCTTCTACATTCGGGATTTTACGATAACGGAACAGCACCACTCATGTCGTTAGCCAGATCCCTGGATCTTGTGCTTTTAAAAATGACCGCCGCCAGCACTAGGCGGCAGTTGCTCGATGGCTCAATATCCAAATCTCCTCACATTATGTTTAACTAACTCTGAGCCAAATTTGGTGCCGTTGTTGAAAAAGGACAGGTTTGAATATCCTAGCTAAGCAGCCCCACTACAAAGTTAGTTTTCGATAAGGCGAACTGTGTGCATTTCAAGGGCTTAAGTAGGCCACTTGAGGTCACCAAGTAAATTAATTACACCACGAGCGACAGGAATACTTGTGCTGTTTCCCAGCACAGGAAACAACGCAAACGTGCAGATTATTCCACAGTATTGCGAAGTGGAATCTACAGTTTGATCGAGTACTCGGCCGATGCCATGCTTCCCGGCATCGACGATTCGCCAAAGACCGAATCGGCGGTCGGCAGTTCACAACCCAATGGTGGGCGCAGCCGACCCCAGCTGCCGGCTCCTCCCATGGCAGCGGCAGGTCGCCGCCACCGTCACGCCACAGGGCCTCATGCGGTCGGCAATCATTGGAACCCGCTGTATGACGTCGCCATTTTGCGTCACTGGGTCTCTCGAGAATGGCCGGACAGGCTCTGGCATGGCCGAGCTGTGAGTGCCGGACGCGGAGTAGAGCCGCGTGTGCCTGTGCACCGACAACAGCGGCGCCACGCTTCTGACTGTCGAAACAGCGCGGAGCAGGTGGCTCGGCACGAGAAGGTCGTTGTTGCCGGTCAAACCAGCTCCACTTGCGACCGGCGTGCTTCGACGTGCACCACAGGTGCGCCGTCGCCTCGTCTGTCGACCGAGCCAGGTTTCTGTGCCAGAGTGATATCATCGACCTCGTCGCGCCGACCGCGGCGCGCCCGTCCCGAGCCTCGACGTATGACGTCACCAGCGTCCGTGCGCTCGTCGGTGCCAATCAATATGGAGCCGAAAACATGGTTGTCGCGGCCGGAGAGTGGAGGTGAACTGACGACGATGTGAGGTGCGTCCCGGCCGTCGCTCAGTGTGCCTCGGAAGCCGAAGCCATCCCAGTCCCAGCTCCATGGATCGTCCGCCTTGACGACGCCAGGTAGGCTGGACACGGCCGCTGCGAGAGGCCCTGCGCTGCCCTCCGCCTGCCCACAGGCTGACATACCGGGTCTGCTGGCCATGGAGAACGCCACCTGCTTTGTCATGTGTGGCTTCAGAATATTCGGACGTCCCATATTCAGGAGCGGGAATGTATTTACAATAGCACTTCGATGTGGTATATGCCAGTAGGACATACAATCGCACCAAAATATGCGCATATCTGGCCTGTGCACTTATCAAGCATGTTTTAGCATTGTACGGGACATTCAACTTGTCACCGATAGGTCCCAAAAGCAGTAGCTGCAGGTCTTCATCTGGCTAAATCGTCGCATGCACTGGGCACCTTGATACATCACACAGGTAGACCAACAGTCCAACTGCAGGTAACCAGACATGCCGCAGTGGAGTGGCGACGGCAACTCTGGGTGCGGAGGTGCCCCACAGGAGCTCGCCGGTGCGGAGACGCATGTGTGCCGACCCGCATCCTGGGCACACCGCAGCTGTTCTGCCCGCATCCGGGAGTGGCCGCTGGCGTAGCCGTGGGCTATGGGGGTCTTCCATGGGCATGTGTGGCGACGGTGGCGAGGGACGAAGTGGCGATGGGCGACGTGGCTGTACGCCGGCTCTGTTGGGTTGGGTTAGGTTGGTGGGTTGGGTTAGGTTGGTGGGTTGGGTTAGGTTGGTGGGTTCGGTTCGGTTGGTGGACTGCGTGCTTGACGGTGCTGCAGCGACGGTGTGCCGACGGCCGGCTGTGTGACCGGACCGCGCCCCGATCGATGGGCGGAGAGGGCCGGCCAGGCAGCGGCCGGCCGCTCTCCTCCCGCCGGCGACATCCTGCATCCTGTCCGGCGACTCGTCCTTGTCAGCTGACTCGTCTCTCGCTCTCCACACGGCTGGCCCGCAGCGTCTCCAGCCACGCCGCCCGCCTCGCACCGGCCCGGCCTCTGCCGGCCCTCCTCCCCGGTGACCTGACACGAGGCTACGCCGTCAGGCGGCAGGCCCAAGTCGGTTCCGGACTTCCGTCGGGTTGCGGATCCGCTGAAACCGCGCCGAACTGGTGTGTCGTTTGGTCTCGCCTGTAGGCGGCTCGTACGACACGGACTCTGAGCGTAGTCGGTGCTGGTGACAGCCCGTGGATGTCCCGGAGATGCTCGCGGCATTGCCGTGAGACGTCAGAACGTATCGATCACTGCCGACGCGGCTCATTTCGGTGGTGGCACACTTTGCCGACAGGGTCAGACACGGGCAGTTCAGTCCTGAAGATCTTCCCTGACATGCCAGAATGGAGTCGTCACTGTCTGGCAAAGGAGAAACCGTCCTGGTCCACAACATGCGCCATGATCCTTAGGTGGAATCCTGATATGTCATAGGGGATTCTGATCTGCCATAGGGGATCCTGATCTGACATAGGGATCCTGGTCTGCCATAGGGGATCCTGGGCTGCCATGGGGATCCTGGTTTGTCACAGGGGATCCTGGTCTGTCATAGGGCATCCTGATCTGTCATAGGGGTTCCTGGTCTGCCATAGGAGATCCTGGTCTGTCATAGGGATCCTGGTCTGCCATAGGAGATCCTGGTCTATCATAGGGGATCCTGGTCTGCTATCGGGGATCCTGGGCTGCCAAAAGGAAACGCGGTTTGTCTCTGGAATCCTGGTTGCCACCGGTGCTTTGTCCATTGCTGCCGCTTTGCTTCTTCACAGGGGTCACTGAGGTTGCCGTCACTGGGCCGGAACCCATCACTGGACTTCTGGTCTGTCACTGAACTACAGCGCACCACTGCAGAAGGGCTCTTAGTCCACCACCGGGCAGTAGCGCACTACTGTGAGCCTGGTCCGTGACAGGCACCTGATCCGTGACAGGCGCCTGGTCCGTGATGGTGCGCCTGGACCGTGACTGTGCGCCTGTTCCGTGACAGGCACCTGATCCGTGACAGGCACCTGGTCCGTGATGGTGCGCCTGGACCGTGACTGTGCGCCTGGTCCGTGACAGGCACCTGATCCGTGACAGGCACCTGGTCCGTGATGGTGCGCCTGGACCGTGACTGTGCGCCTGGTCCGTGACAAGCGCCTGGTCCGTGACAAGCGCCTGCTCCGTGATTGTGCGCTTGGTCCGTGGCTGTGTCCCTGGTCCGTGGCAGGCGTCTGGTCCGTAGCAGGCGCCTGGTCCGTGACTGTGCGCCTGGTCCGTGACAAGCGCCTGGTCCGTGACAAGCGCCTGCTCCGTGATTGTGCGCTTGGTCCGTGGCTGTGTCCCTGGTCCGTGGCAGGCGTCTGGTCCGTAGCAGGCGCCTGGTCCGTAGCAGGCGCCTGGTCCGTGACTGTGCGCCTGGTTCGTGACTGCGCGCCTGGTCCGTGACAGGCGCTTGGTCCATGACAGGCGCTTGGTCCATGACAGGCATCTGGTCCGTGACTGTGCGCCTCGTCCGTGATGATTCGCCTGGTCCGTGGCAGGCGCCTGGCCCGTGACTGTGTGCCTAGTCTGTGACAGGCGTCTGGTCTGTGACTGTGCGCCTGGTCCGTGACTATGCGCCTGGTCCGTGGGTGCCATTCATTTTTTTAAGTACCAATCTTGTCTGGGTTGGCTATGCTGACCTAGAGCTAATCAAATATATTGGCACCGAGTACATGCTGTATCTCAACTGTGTACTGCCTCTCAAGCCAATGGCAGGCCATTCGTGAGGAGTAAAAGCAGACACTCAGAGCAAAATAGTGGTCAGATTCCCGGAAAACATGACTGGGAGATTGCTAGAGCCCAGAAAAGACAGATTGTCCCTCTGTGGAGACTGACAACTGATGTCACCTTTGGAGGGTTTCGGCAAGCTTCCGAAGGCGAACAACGGCGGACTCTAGGGAGTGCGAACAGCCGGTGAAGAGTGGCTGGACATTCTCGAAGGAGTGGTGAGACTCCAGCTAGCTGGACAGAATTGCGGAAAACCCAGGTGGCCCTGGGCAAGCGGGAGACACAGGTTACTGAACAGTAACTGAAGACTCAGCTGGGCAGAGGGGCGGTCGAACCCGTCTGGCCCTTTCACCAGTGACTGAAGACTCCGCTGGGCAGAGGGGCGGTCCAATCCCTCCTCCAACTAACAGTTGACAATATGTCACACGAGACATCAGGATAGGCGACGTCACAACGTCACTTCAACATCATTATGCCCATATGGGGTTCCATCACAAGGTGCTGTACGCACCACGTCCATCACATCGAACATCAGGCCGGTAGGTGGCGTTACTCCGTCACCGTTGGTGGCGCCACTGCGTCAACACAACAAGACAGCTACATGTTCACATGAAGCGACTCACGGGTACACTTCGCGACATATCTACTAGAGCCGTTATTTAAGTATCGATTGGAACATCATCATTTGTAATTTGAACTGCTTCATCATTGATTCATTTTGCATCTCCACTAAGCTTGCAAAGGCGTTAGCACTATTAGGCGTGACGTCGACTCGGTCGACATCAGCTTCGTAATCAGTGGAAGTAGCGGAGTCATCGTGAATTTGAAGTTTGCATGGAGGACGATCGTCGTCAGATGATTCCACCAAAAGTCGTTTTTCAGGGACTGGCCTCACTGGGCTTTCAGTCGAGTCCTGCAAGCGTTTTGCTAATTCTGAAAGCGGGATTTCATCTTCCGATTCGCTAATTGGAGGTTTCGGACGTTTCGCCAATTGCGATTGTGAAGTTTCAGGGTCTGAATCACTGGACACAGGTAAGGGTCGTTTTAAGCGCTCTGCTAATTCTGAAAGGGGTAAATTGTCTTCTGAATCACTCGAAGAGGGAAGTGGTCTTTGGTTTCGTTCCGCTGGTTCCGAAAATGGGGCGTCGTCGTCTGACTCACTGGTCGACGGCAACGGCCTTTTGTTTGTCTGGACTGGTTCAGACAGAGGAATATCTGTCTCAGTGTCACTCGATACCGGTGGGGGCCAAGCTACATCTGCTGACGGGGTGAGAGGTGATCTCTCTGACCGGTCAGACTCGACCGGCGGTGGCTGCACCGAGCCAGATACGGGCTCGGTCAACTCAGCGGTTTCATCATCCTTTGTTCTCTGTGGGCTGCATACATCCATGGGCCAATCCTCACAGGGACTGTAGTCATGGCCGACCTCGGCCCGTTTGGCTGACCTAAAAGGCTGCACTCGTTCAGGGACAGCACCATCTACCTTTGACGTTTTCTCTAGATACTTTTGGTTCACTGGTTCGTCGTGGTCCTTGGTGGGTTCCCATGCTGTGTTCGGGTCGGCTAGCCGTAGTTTCTGTGTATGCACCAACCGGGTCTTACCGGAGGTCTGATTTCTGATCACATAGTTCACTGGGCTCGTTTGCTTCACAATCTGAAAGTACGGTTTCCACGGCAACGAGAACTTTGACGACGTGCCAGGGTGCACAGTTGTGTCATAATAATACACGGGATCTCCAATTTTGAAATTTCGCGGCTTGGTTTTGCGGTCCGCGTACTCACGGTTACGTTCATGACTCTCCACAATGTGAGTCTTTACATGGCTGTACGCTTCATGTAAATTTGACAGCATTTTTGGGACATAGTCTTCACCGTAATATTTCATTTTGGGCTGGAGCAAATTGTCCAGGGGGAGAATGGGGTCTCTGCCGTACAGTGTGAAGAATGGCGAGATGGTTCCAGAGCTTCCAATGTTAGCTGTCCGATAGGCGGCAAGAGTAGCGGGAATTTTTGTGTCCCAATCATCCTGATTTTTGTTGATTGTTTTTGCCAATATGTCGTTTTGGCACCTATGGTACCTTTCGCATCTTCCGTTACTTTGTGGCCTATATGCACTGGTGGTGATATGGCGAATATTCAAACAAGTTTCCAGCTCGTCTACAATGGCATTTCTGAATTCTGTTCCTAAGTCCGAAAGTATCACGCGTGGACATGAGTGGCGTGGGATGATTTCTTCCATAAAGATTTTCGCGACAGTATGGGCATCCTTTCGCTTAGTGCAGAAACTTTCCGGCCAAGAAGAAAACAAGTCGATGATCGTGATGACATAACGGTTACCTTGTTGTGTTTCTGGGTATGGTCCACAAGTGTCAATCGCAATCATTTCAAAGGGATAGTGAGGAACTGGCATCTCCTGCATCAGAGCTGGGGCTGCTTTGGCTTTGCGTCCTGTGCAAGGCACGCAAGCTTTGAGGTAGGCCACTGTGTCTCTCCACATTCCGTTCCAATAATACCTGAATTTAAGCTTTTCGTATGTTTTGGTGAGTCCCATGTGTCCTGCAAAGAAACCATCGTGCATCTCCTTCAATACTTCCTGTCTCAGGGATTTTGGCACGCATAGTTGTAAGCCTGGAAATGGTCCACAGCGAGGTCCATCGTTAATTTTGTAGATCAGTTTGTCTAATTCCATGTAACGCAAAACGATGTCCCGATAATCTGAGTGATTTTTGTCATTCATGATTTTCCGAATATTTGCTATTTCCTCATCGGCACTCTGCAGTTCCGCTATATTCTCCCATTTCACTAGTACTTCCTTAAATTTTACCTCTCTGCTCAGGTCTTCCTCTGGTTTTCTGAACTCAGTGTGACGGAGATCACCCATAGGAACATGGTCGGAATCTATGACGTTCATGTCTTGGTCAGTTTCGTGCATTCGACTGAGATGGTCAGCCACGATATTTTTGCTTCCTTTAATGTATATGATTTCGCAGTCGTGCTCTGAAAGCATGATCGCCCATCTCTGCAACATGGGATTTTTCATTTCTGACAGGTTCAAAAAAGTAAGTGGACGGTGATTCGTCAGAATGGTGAATTTCGATCCAAGCAAATATTGGCGTAATTTTTGCACACTCCACACGCACGCATAAGCTTCTTTCTGGACCACTGGCCACTTCCGTTGTGTCTCATTTAATTGTTTCGACAAGTACTGTACCACTCTTTCACCTTCTCCGTGTTCCTGCACTAACACGGCTCCAACTGCTTCCTGGGAGGCATCCGTGTATAATTTGTACTCTTTCGTGATGTCGGGATATGCCAGCACGGATGCGGTAGCTAATTTCTGTTTCAGTGTTTCAAAAGCAATCTCACACTCGTCTGTCCAATCAAATCGGGCATGTTTTTTGGTGAGGTTTATAAGTGGCGTGGAGATTTTGCTGAAGCTGGGAATGAAGCGACGGTAGTATGAACACATACCGATGAATGAGCGGACTCCCTTGACATTGGTCGGGGCTGCCATATGTTGGATCGCTTCCACTTTCTCGGGGTTTGGCTTCATGCCAGATGCTGACACTAGGTGTCCCAAGTACTGTACTCTTTCCTTCAAGAAGTCACATTTCGACAGTTTTAGTTTCAATTTCGCTTTTCGCAGTCTGCGAAAAACTTCTTCCAGATGGGCCAAATGTTCGTCAAATGTTTTGGAGTAGACGATTATGTCATCGATGTAGGCGGTTGCAAACTGATTTTGAATTCCGGACAGCACTTTGTTCATCAATTCTGCGAACTTGGAGGGTGCATTGCAAATTCCGAATGGCATTTTGCGAAAGTTCCACAGGCCCATAAAACATGTAAAGGCTGTTTTTTGAATACTCTCCTCGGACATCGGTATCTGCCAATAACCAGCTTTCAGGTCCAAAGACGAAAAGAAGTTCGCACCTCCCAGAGAGGCAAGAATGTCCTCAATTAGCGGGAGTGGGTAGCTATTTTATTGGTCACCTTGTTGAGTTTTCTGAAGTCAATCGCGAATCTGTTACCTCCATCCTTGTTGCGAACGATTGCGATCGGGGCGGCCCAAGGACTGTCTGAGTCCTCAATGATACCAGCGTCTAGCATTACTTTAATTTGTTCCTCTACGTATTTTCGCTGAGAGAATGGGGTTTTGTAAGGAGCTTGTCGGATCGGCGGGTTGTCTCCAGTGTCAATGTCCATTTTGATGACATCAGTCGTTCCAAGATCTGCGTCAGTCTCGGCAAATAAGTCAGTGTTAGCACGTAACAGTTGTTCGAGTCTGTCTTTGTCAGCACCAGTCAGGTGAGCCAGCTTGGCTTGATCAAGCGGGTCAGAGGGAGCGGTTGGCGGTGTCAGTTCAATGTCCTGTGTCATGTCAATCAGGTTTTCCAAGTCAGAATCGTCTATAGTCTCAGCGAATGCAATCACCTGCTCTGGGTGCAAGGAGAAATCACGAGTTGTAGTGTTGACAATTCGCACTGGTACGCGTTTGTGTTGGTCAGGCTTCGCTATTATTTCGGCTATGAACAAGCCAGGTTCCTCAGAGATCAGCGGCATGTTATCCAGCGAGTGTACATGACAGTTTTGATCTACCAGTTGGACACGGTTGATGAAGGCTGGGCATTCTACGACAGTGTTCGCGGGAATGTGAACTCTTTCCTTGACTCGTACGAGTGAGCTCGTCGGTTCACTGTTCTGTTTTTGTGGTCTGAGAGGAATCATGTTTCCTTCGATGCAGAGGGCTTTCTTCTCAAAGTCTAGCTTCGCTCCAAACTTCGTCAAAAAATCATTCCCCAACATGCACTCCTGTTTTAGGTCCTCCACAATTTGAAATTCGAAAGGTTTTCGGAATTTGCTCATCTCCACCATGAAGGTTCCAACTCCAATGTTTTTGCAGGCGATGGCCACTGGCGGATATCAGTGGTATGCAATCTCGTCGGTCCTGTTATAAATTTATAATATTTTTCTCCGCGATTTTATCAAAGAATTTTTTCGAAATCAACGATATGTCGGCTCCCGTGTCCACTAGAGAATAGGCTTTCTGGTCGCCGATGTGAAGCCATGCCATGGGCGTGTTTGCCTTGATGTGAACTTGTTGGACGCGTGCCAACCTTTGTTTACGTTTTTCGGGGTCGCGCCTTTTCCTGATATTCTTCCTCATTTTTCTCGGTATTTCCTCTGTCTGAATTTGCTCAGCTCCATCACGGTGGTCAGTCGCGACAGAGCTCATTAGTTTTCCGCCTGACTAATTGGCTGAGAGCGGCATCGCCTTCCAATGTGACCAATTTTGGCACACCTGACACAGATGGGTCTACCATCGGGAGTCCAGCGGTAAGCTGGGTGCTGGTCGGTGTTGGGTGGTGCTCTCCATACTCTGGGGCCCATAGGAGGTCGTGGCTGCTGTGGTCCATAGTGTGGTCCTGACTGAGGTGGTCCATATTGCGGTCCTGGTTGAGGTGGTCCATAGCGTGGTCCTGAAGGGTAGTTTCGTGGCGGACGTGGGTAACGTGGGTAGGTGGGATGGAATACCCGTGGTCCAGGCTGGGGTTGGTTCTCCCTGGGTGGCTTCGGAGTTTCTGGCTTGGTTGTCGCTAATTTTTCCACCGATTGGCCTATTGCCATAATAAGTTTTTCCAATTTCTCCACCTTGTCCTCTCCTGTGTCTGGCTGATTTGAGTCGACTTCCATCGGCTCCTGCCTTTGCACGCCTCTGCATACCTCGATTACTCTGTCAACCTTCTGTTCCTTGACTGCAAACTGGATGGCTTCCTCCAGGGTCCGGAAGTTCTGTCCGTACAGCTTGTTTGCCAATGAGCTACTTTGGACACCTTTGTTAAAAATATCAATGAGATTTTCCTGAACGGTGGGATTTTCGACATCTGAGTAAGCTTCCCGTGCCAGTGCGATTAATTTCTCCCCGTAGTTCTGCACCAGTTCATTGCGAACCTGACGTAGTTTTCGCAAACCCTCCTGAGCGCACTTGTTGTCCGAAAGGTCCGAATACCTTTCCCGCATGACTTGTTTTATTTGAGCCCACGTCATAAGTGGTTGTTCCGTGAATACGCGCTGCATAAACTCGGCTGCAGGTCCAGTGAGAGTTTTGATGCAAATAATCTGCATCTGTTCGTCATCCATGCTGAAGTTAAAATGGTCAAGATGCCTTAGCCATTCAATTAATTTATTATGACCTTCTCCAGAAAAAGGTTTAATATTCTGCGTCATCCCTTGTGCGCGCATCTCTAAGCGAATTTTGTTGAAGCACTCCGCCAATCTATCAGTAGAAATCTCAGTCATATTTAATTACGTTAAGTTACTCTATATTTTTCAAAATTATTCGCTCACTTTTGTGGAGATTTCTATGTTTCAAATTCGGCTCGATGTTCACACAGTAGTTCCCACACACAGTATTCAGAACACGGTAGGTATACAGCACAATTATGCAATTTTAAAAACCGTTTTAGGTGGTCAAAATCCCCAAATTGTATTTTTAAAAGGATGATGGATTTTGCTCGGACTTACGTAAATGAAGCGGAAGACGTTCTCTTGCTCGTCCGTGCTGAAACGGCGTGATTGAAGGTCCAGTTGGTGTTGTTCTAGTTGGGCTTGCAGAAGGTCGAAGAAAATTTCGCAGAAAATTTCGCAAAAAATTTCGCAAAAATTTTGCAAAACGTTTTGCAAAAAAGTTTTCGCAAAAAGTTTCGCAAAAAAAGTTTTGCTAAAAATGTTTCGCAAAAAGTCTTGCAAAAAATCCGGGTCACTGCACACTTGTAGGGAAGTCCTTATTGGCACGCGAAAGTCTAGCAACCTCGACGTTCGCGATAACTCCAGTCACGAAAGTACCAGTACCTTTTGCTGCCCTGTATTTGCACTGGAGCACTCCACGATCACACGAGAACGACAGCCACCGTACAGTACGTTCTCCTCGGAAGGTAAGCCGTGATACTGCCTTTCCTATGAATTTAGAAGTCGAATTTAGTTGGGAAGCGCGCACGCGTAGCAGCGGTCCGATCGCTCAGAGTATTCAAGCCCGACTGGCTGGGGCCGCACGGCCGCTAGTGGCCTCGGGAGACCCCCGGTCGCGGATTGGTCGAGGGCGTAGAAGCCTCCATGACGTCACATCCATGTCGACGGCCTTCTAGAAGGGGAAATGGTCTATTTCTAGTGGCGGTGACGATGCGTTACGTTTACGGTACACTTTTACAATCGCAAGGCTTACGGGATTATATCAATTACGGTTACGGGACAGCTAAACGTATAACTTTATGTGAACACAGTTACATCTAGCATTAACGACGGCGGCGGTACGCGCCGGTCGGTTAGAGGTCACGTGGCTGGCGCCTGGCTGGCGGGGTGTCCGCCGGAAGGAGGGAGGGGAAGGTACAATGTCCAATGTACGGCGACCTCGCTGGGGCGGTGGCTGCTGACGTAGGCAGCAGACAGGCCGACGCCAGTCTCGGAGCCGGGGACTTGTCGCGCCATGAACGAAGTGGGTTGGGGCTGAATTTATGGGATCAAGACGCTCAAAAACTAACTCTCTTACACTGCCCATTTGAAAGTTGTGTGTTCACTATTCAAGTTATCTGGTTCTCTATCCAAAAGTGCTCAACCGTGGTACTTTGCGAAATTTATGGGTGCGCCCCTGCTGTTGACCCTGGCCCCCCACTTTTTCAGACGTTCCTACGCCTATGGTCAAAGATGCCAGAACAAGCTGAGGTTGCCAAAACCATAACATGACAGTAAAGCTTCCAAAACTGCATTGCAACACCATGGGTACAGGGATGAAACAAAAGCAAACTGGTCCTGAATCTTTTCCATCTAGAGGATTGTCTTCTGCAAAAAGAAAAATATCCTCCATTTTCCAGTTTGAAGGTTGAAAATCATTGTAGATTTACTATTTGGCATAAGGTTCGCAACTCACTTGGAAGTCACAGGTGTTTCACATACTACAAATAGGAAGGACACTATCCTCCCAGATTAGGCATGCTCACAAATTTTCCTCTAAATCCATGATTCAAAGACATACATTAAACACCAAATGTTGATGTCCAAGACATCACATGGGAACAGGAAAAGCAAAAAGGTTAAGTTAGGTTTCTAAGTGAAATTTTTTAAGGAAAACAATGGCTTGAAAATGTTCCTTTTTAACTTATTCTCACATTGAATGATATGCTAGATAAGGTTAGGTTATGCCACATTTTAAAAACATTTCTTTGCATGACAAATTACCCACCTCCAAGCCTATTTCTGGTGTTATTTTGCCTGCCAACTGAAAAGTATGCAATTGCAGAAGAAATGAGTGGCCACTTCATGTTAACCACATTCATAAACATTGCATTAGAAAAAGGAATTCCAAGAATTCTAAAAATTACCTTCAGGTACATATTTACCCAGCCATGTTCCTAGGTGTTTTTCAATGACCCTTTGAAATGCCTGCTATTTATTTTATATATATGTTCAGGCGGCTCAGGTTCCAAGAGCAGTCGTATTTTTGGAACTTGGGAAATTTCCATCCTTCCAAAAATGAATCTTGGACTTTAACCATGTAACACAGATGACCAAAAATGGCATGATGTGATGGATATTTGTTGGAAGAATTGCATGATTGACATCAGTTAAATTTTGCAAGAAGACATTGGTTTGATTTAAATCTTGGAATCATGGAATTGGGAAGAATGTTTTTAGATAATCGGACATAAATTTGGAGATCATAATTTACTTTGTGTTTGTGATATTCGAGACTGCATTTTGAATATTTCAGTTGGTTTTGACATTTGTATGGCATAGCAATAAGCTTGGACTCTGCCAAACACATGCATGGCTTAACAATCTCTAGAGAAGGATGCTATGATCTTCATGACGGTATGATGCTTTAATGTTGGAAATCCTCGATCAAGCTGTTTTCCTAATCATGACCAGGACTCCAATGAACCCTAAAGTTAATTGCTACTCGCAACTAGGTGCATGACGCACAATTAGAGATGAACGCACGTTTCCAATCGCTGTTGATCCAATTCGTTGGCGGCTGACAAGGAGGAATTCACGATTGGCGCAGCCACGTCATAACTGTATTGGCGTCTAATTATTGCTAAACGTGTGGAATAATTTTATGTTGAGAAAGTAGTGAACGAAGTTACTTCTTTTTGTTTTGTATTTATACCTCACACCATTAAAACATATTTATGTTTGCATATTTAGGTCAGAATTTTCGCTTCACATCCCCATCATCGAACATGAATTTATAAAGTTCTGTACACCACCCTGCCTGTTAGTGCGGAAATGTATCCCATGTGTATAGAGTTATAAGAAATACAATTAATATAAATCTAGCGAATTTGCGTGAAATTTCCGACATATGAGCTGTAAAATCAAAACCCAAGATTTATTTAACAAAATCATCTTCCACAATATGCTTCTACGTGCTTTATCGCTAGATACCTGATATACTTTGTCTCAGGCCAAGCGACTCGAGAGGGTGAACGGACCATCACTTTCTTCAACGGGGTATCCTATCTCAACCATCGCACCAATCAGCTTACGTTTCCCTGGTATTCGACCAATAAGATTTTAGAATGACTTACGGTAAAAATAATATAGGATATGGACTGTTGCTACCACAACACGAAGTGCTATCCCCAAATGTCTTATAATCAGAGGCGGATACATGGGGTGGGGGAGCAGTGGTGGCATGTATCCCCTCCGCATAGAAAGGTGGCTCCCCTCCAGGAAGGCTAGAGTGCACCCGCCCACCTTCCGCTCCAGGGATTTTTTTCAGCCAAAGGCTCACCTCTCGAAGGAAAAGGCGACCCCTAAGACGAAAAGGCGCCACTTCAGCACGCTGGAGTGCACCCCCTCCCCGTTCAACGATTTTCTGCTGAATGCGTCGTTCCGGGGACTTTCGCAGTGGTGGCCTTCCGATGAAATGGTGCTACTCCAGGCAAGTGCCTCCACGTACTGAAAATTGCTGGATCCACCCCTGCTACAATTTTTCCAAGTTAATACATACAACTTCGGTTAGCATCTTTATTTACATGAAACCTCCATTTTAACACAGTGGGGACTGCTAATGTTTTCGACAAGATTGTGCTACCAAGGAGTTGCGTCATCAGGTCCATCTGCTACCCTCCATGGAGGGTAAGAGGGTACTTTTTCATCTCTGCCGTTGGGCAGAGGGGCGCTCGAACCCGCCTGGCCCTCTCACATCAGTGGCTGAAGGCTCCGCTGGGCAGAGGGGCGGTCGAATCCGCCTGGCGCGATGAAGCGGAAGGAGCCACACGGCTGGACGAACTCACACTCCTGTCACTCCTGACTCCAGCTAGAACTGGTGATGTAGCGGAGTAGCGATATCAGCCCGCCGTGTGGCGCACCTGAAGGCGTACCTGGAGCCTAACAACAGTGACTCCAGTGACTTCAGTGACAATCGCTCCAATGACAATCACTCCAGTGGAAAACGCAAGCAATTTCAACACCTACTGTCGGCCAACGGAGATACATACCACTTGTAATATCGTCCCCGGTCGTCGGCGTGCAGGCAGCCGTCACCAGGCTGGAGCAGTGCCCATTCGGCATGCACGACCAGGCTGCTTCGGCTGCTCGCAAGTGGAGCCCTGGGTAGCGACACGACAGCAGCGCCTTGGAGTCAAGTGGTGATCACTCGCGGACTAACCCTTCACGGTCACGTGCTCTCATTGCGACATACATTCAGCTGATCTGGAGTTCCGTCACGTGCTGTGTGCAGTTTCGCCATTCTGCAGATGGCGAAGTGATTGCATGTCAGTATGTGATACCGGAAACGCTACGAATTACCGTGAATGGTGCTCCCGTGTCGATTTTAAGTAGGGCCCACATTTGAATCACTTGTGATCTCAATATAACTAACAAACTGCTATGTCCTATTTTCTGAACGTTGTTTTTGTCATTTTTCACCGGCATCCTTTTGCGGGAAACATCGCACATTTTGGCCAAGCCCTGCTCTTTTCTATGTAGCTAAGTTGACTTAGAGTACCATTTCGAGGTGTGATCTACCTATCACAAAAATAAATTGCCAGCAAAATTTATCAGCAAAATCCGACAGCGGTGGGTGTATTTGGAGTGTGCAATGCTCGCTCAGTAGCAATGTGACCAAATGTTAACGACTAACTTGATGA
This sequence comes from Ashinkailepas kermadecensis, assembly GCA_034440615.1. NCBI lineage: Eukaryota > Metazoa > Arthropoda > Thecostraca > Neolepadidae > Ashinkailepas > Ashinkailepas kermadecensis. The sequence continues at coordinate 24,295 of JAOTOM010001284.1, forward strand.
ACACAATCTAGTGGGATGTTTATAATTTGCCACTTCCTCACATAATGAGCCACATGGCACTCCAATCAATGTCGCAGCATTGGATTTTGAATCGTTGGGACATTGACGTGAGCATGCGACCTTCGTTAAAAATAGACATTATGATCCATCATTTCTCAAAGTCGAATGCATGTATCTTGCAAGCTGCATTGATGGAAGCGCCATTTCGTCACGCCACTCGCTCTTGTGTAGGTATTCCGAGAAGGTCACAGGGTCATTAGTGGAGTGACACCTGGATGGTGGTCTGCTGCTGTAGTCGTGGGTGGAGGAGGGTAAACATTATTGGTGGGGCCAATGCATGCATGGAGACAAGGCCCCACCAAATGCATGGGAAGCTCCAACCCTGGCTGTAGCTTGGGGCTGCAAGGTAGAGTGGTCGAAAGTGGACCTGGAAGGGTGCATATTTCTATTACTCAGACCCAAATGCAGGTCAAAGTGCAGACATGCCGTCACGGGACAAGCTCACCGTCACGGGACAAGCTCACCTTCACGGGACAAGCACACCGTCAGGGGACCAGCTCACCGTCAGGGGACCAATACACCGTCAGGAGACCAGCACACCGCCACGGGACCAGCACACCGTTACGGGACCAGCACACCGCCACGGGACCAGCACACCGTTACGGGACCAGCACACCGTTACGGGACCAGCACACCGCCACGGGACCAGCACACCGTCACGGGACCAGCACACCGTCACGGGACCAGCACACCGTCACGGGACCAGCACACCGTCAGGGGACCAGCACACCGTCAGGGGACCAGCACACCGTCATGGGACCAGCACACCGCCACGGGACCAGCACACCGTCACGGGACCAGCACACCGTCACGGGACCAGCACACCGCCACGAGACCAGCACACCGTCACAGGACCAACACACCGTCACGGGACCAGCACACCGTTACGGGACCAGTACACCGTCACAGAACCAGCACACCGTCACGGGACCAGCACACCGTTACGGGACCAGCACACCGCCACGGGACCAGCACACCGTCACAGGACCAACACACCGTCACGGGACCAGCACACCGTTACGGGACCAGTACACCGTCACAGAACCAGCACACCGTCACGGGACCAGCACACCGTCACGGGACCAGCACACCGTTACGGGACCAGTACACCGTCACAGAACCAGCACACCGTCACGGGACCAGCACACCGTTACGGGACCAGCACACCGCCACGGGACCAGTACACCGTCACAGAACCAGCACACCGTCAAAGGACCAACACACCGTCACGGGACCAGCACACCGTCACGGGACCAGTACACCGTCACGGGACTAGCACACCGCCACGGGACTAGCACACCGCCACGAGACCAGCACACCGTCACAGGACCAGCACACCGTGACGGGACCAGTACACCGTCAGGGGACCAGCACACCGTTAGGGGACCAGCACACCGTCAGGGGACCAGCACACCGTCACAGAATCAGCACACCGTCACGGGACCAACACACCGTCGCGAAACCAACACACCGTCACGGGACCAGCACACCGTCACGAGACCAATACACCGTCACGGGACCAGCACACTGTCAGGAGACCAGCACACCGTCACGGGACCAGCACACCGTCACGGGACCAGCACACCGTCGCGGGCCGCACGCTGTCTGCTGCTCATCTGCGGTGTCCACTCACCAGCTGCCCGGCTGTGTATTGGGGAGCGGTGACCACTCACCAGCTGCCCGGCTGTATATTGGGGGGGGCGGTGTCCACTCACCAGCTGCCCGGTTGTGTATTGGGGAGAGGTGTCTGCCGAAGAGACGCTCGTCAAGAGCCACCGATCTCGTTTGGGGCGGGACGACGGCTACAATAGAGCACTTATCGCCAGTGTGAGGGTCAGCAGGGCGATATCGCGATATCGCGCAGTCGCGCGCGATATCCACCCGGCGCGCCTGCAGCTTCCAGGCCGAGCCAGGCAGCGCGACCGTGTGTGACAGTGGGCCAGGCAGCGCGACCGTGTGTGACAGTGGGTCAGGCGGCGCGACCGTGTGTGACTGGGCTAGGCAGCGCGACCGTGTGTGACAGTGGGCCAGGCGGCGCGACCGTGTGTGACAGTGGGCTAGGCGGCGCGACCGTGTGTGACAGTGGGCTAGGCAGTGCGAACGTGTGTGGCAGTGGGCCAGGCGGCGTGACCGTGTGTGACAGTGGGCGGACAGTGGGTGGCGTGTGACAGTGGGCCAGGCGGCGTGACCGTGTGTGACAGTGGGCCAGGCGGCGCGACCGTGTGTGACAGTGGGCTAGGCAGTGCGACCGTGTGTGGCAGTGGGCCAGGCGGCGTGACCGTGTGTGACAGTGGGCCAGGCGGCGTGACCGTGTGTGACAGTGGGCCAGGCGGCGTGACCGTGTGTGACAGTGGGCCAGGCGGCGTGACCGTGTGTGACAGTGGGTCAGGCGGCGTGACCGTGTGTGACAGTGGGCCAGGCGGCGTGACCGTGTGTGACAGTGGGCCAGGCGGCGTGACCGTGTGTGGCAGTGGGTCAGGCGGCGTGACCGTGTGTGACAGTGGGTCGGCGGCGCGACGTGTGTGACAGTGGGCTGGCGCGAACGTGTGTGCTGGGCGGCGGCGTGACCGTGTGTGACGTGGGTCAGGCGGCGTGACCGTGTGTGACAGTGGGTAGGCAGCGTGACCGTGTGTGACAGTGGGCTAGGCAGCGCGACCGTGTGTGGCAGTAGGGTAGGCAGCGCGACCGTGTGTGGCAGTGAGCGGCGCCGCCGACGGACAGCGTCCATTGTTGGCCGCCTTTCTCGCCGCTTTGTCCCGTTTCTGTGCGAATGGAGCTGCGCAGATCCGATAGTGCAAGGATTAGCTGATATGCTTTCGGCGGCTGCGGTGTCTGGACCATGCTGCCATGGGACGTCTTCTCAATGTTGGCTTTTATCCATTGGCAGTACATAATTACCACTTCGAAATTAATGTGTTGTGCAATGATACCCTCCTGTAGTCTCATTGAATCTGGGACATTATGCGTTACTCTCTACTGCGCCTTGGTAGGATATTGCATTATTAGTCTGATGATCAAGAGGGCCGGATTCAGAATACATATGACCCGCCGCTAAGATGCTGCCGCTTTCAGAGTGCTGTTCGAAGTAGCCAAGTCATTTCTGTAAAACTGGAATCAGATGGTCGATTAGTTTGCATTGCTTTTATCAGCAGTCTGTTGGTTCTGATGACTGGATGTTGTGGGTTTCTGCCAAGTCTCTATGAAACCTAAGAAGTCTGATGTCGTTTCTGGAAGGCATCGTTTGCCTGTTTGCTGTTTCTGGAAGGCAACTGTTTGCCTGGTGGGGATTTTGAGTCATACGTTCCTCACTTTTCGATTGAAGCATGCTTCGTACGTTTGTTTGATTCGTGATACTTTCCTCGAATGACCATCTCAGTGCGGCTATCGGACCACACTTGAAAGCTCTGCACTTGCTACATTCCTGGAACGCAATAGGCTGAATGCGAAACTCCACCCTCTGCCCTCTGCTCGAGCTCATCGGGAGAGTGTCGCTGCCGGGCGCCGCGGCCACCGTCTCGTGGTTTATCGCAGCAAGACGTGCAGAACATTGAATTGAATGTGACGGGAGAGAAAGAGGACTGTACGCAACTTCCGTCATGAGAAAAGTCACAATAACTCTAAAACCACCTGGACCTGGACTTGTATGGTATATACCACACAGGTCTCGGTGGATGCCGGGCCGAGATTCAAGTACCAGGAGTGGTGTGGTACAGATGGCTCAGACCCGTTTGCTGGCTACAAGACAGGTCCAGGTCCAGTGCCAGATGCCAAGAGTGGTGTTGCATATATGGTTTGTGCCTATTTACTTGCTACCAGACAGGTGCAGGCTTGTAGCAGGTCCAGATCCAGGTTCAGACACCAGGAGTGGTGTGGCACAGATTGCCAGACCCGTCTACTGGCTGCCAGACAGGTCCAGGAGAGCACCAGGTCTAGGTCCAGTTCCAGGTACCAGCAGTGGTGTGACACAGATGGCTCAGACCCGTCTACTGGCTGCCAGACCGGCTGGCCTGCGGCCGGCCGACCGAGCTCGGTCCGTCAGCAGGACAGGGTTGAGCGTCTCGCAGGTGTGAAGTGGTCGCCTGCACAGTGCACAGCCGTTCACCTCGCTGCACGGTGCGCAGTTGCGCACGGCCCTTATTTGGTGCGGCGGTGGTGGCGACTGTCGGTGCAGCGCGCCTCAGAGTAGCGGTGTGTCGGCGAGAGGTGTGACGGTGTGATGGTGTGACGGTGTGATGGTGTGACGGTGTGACGGTGTGACGGTGTGACGGTGTGATGGTGTGACGGTGTGACGGTGTGACGGTGTGATGGTGTGACGGTGTGATGGTGTGACGGTGTGACGGTGTGACGGTGTGACGGTGTGATGGTGTGACGGTGTGACGGTGTGACGGTGTGATGGTGTGACGGTGTGATGGTGTGACGGTGTGATGGTGTGACGGTGTGATGGTGTGACGGTGTGATGGTGTGACGGTGTGATGGTGTGACGGTGTGATGGTGTGACGGTGTGATGGTGTGACGGTGTGATGGTGTGACGGTGTGATGGTGTGACGGTGTGATGGTGTGACGGTGTGATGGTGTGACGGTGTGATGGTGTGACGGTGTGATGGTGTGACGGTGTGATGGTGTGACGGTGTGATGGTGTGACGGTGTGATGGTGTGACGGTGTGATGGTGTGACGGTGTGATGGTGTGACGGTGTGATGGTGTGACGGTGTGATGGTGTGACGGTGTGATGGTGTGACGGTGTGATGGTGTGACGGTGTGATGGTGTGACGGTGTGATGGTGTGACGGTGTGATGGTGTGACGGTGTGATGGTGTGACGGTGTGATGGTGTGACGGTGTGATGGTGTGACGGTGTGATGGTGTGACGGTGTGATGGTGTGACGGTGTGATGGTGTGACGGTGTGATGGTGTGACGGTGTGATGGTGTGACGGTGTGATGGTGTGACGGTGTGATGGTGTGATGGTGTGATGGTGTGATGGTGTGATGGTGTGACGGTGTGATGGTGTGACGGTGTGATGGTGTGACGGTGTGATGGTGTGACGGTGTGATGGTGTGACGGTGTGACGATGTGCCCGCATGTCGGCGAGTGGTGTGGCGATGTGACGGTGTGACGGTGCGACGGTGTGACGGTGGCTTGTGTGAGGACGGGCTGTGCCGATTGAGCGTGTCGTGCGGCGGCTTCATGCTGCCGCCGATTTCCGTGCCCAGCCTGCCGGCCGGTCCCGGACGCGCTCGGTGTCGGTGGTGCGACAGTGCATTAGTTTCGTCCAGAGCCGCTCCAAAGCCGCACGTATCCGCTAGTCATGTTGGTGGCGAGACCTTCAATCGGTGTTAGTTGTGCTTCGGCGTCAGTGCTTTGCGAACGTTTCGATAGAGTCACTGCAGGTGCACTGTGCAATATCACGATCCGCTGTATCGGGAAATGTGCATCTGCTGTTTTGCACGCCGTCTTATTTGATCGCCAGTAGAGGGGCAGGTTACTAAGTTAGATTAGGTTAGGTAACATTAGGTCAACGCCGAATCAATGTCATAAGGATTTAGCACGTCTACTCGCAACATAAAGCACTGAAGCGACTTCGAGGCATGCTGCAATATTTTCGAAAGCGCTGTTATTCCATGTAGCAACCTCATGTGAAAGCTGATATACCACGGCATTTCGAAGAGACGGATCCCGTGGTCCACCCCCTTGGAAGTGCTGCGAGACGTGCGTTTTGGTGGAGATATCGTGGCTATAAATACCCGATCATTAAACACAGCAACGCACCCGTTGACGACGCAATGCCTGACTTCTAGAACTGCTCTGGGGCTGTTCTGAGGCTGTTCTGGGGTTGTTCTCGAGCTGTTCTGGGGCTGTTCTTGGCTGTTCTGGGGATGTTCTGGGGCTGTTCTGGAACTGTTCTGGGGCAGTTCTGGTGTTGTTCTGGGGGTGTTCTGGGGGTGTTCTGAGGCTTTTCTGGGTTATTCTTTGGCTGTCTTGCGCCCATGTCTGTGTGGAGCGGACGTGGCCATGTGCCACGTCCGCATGGCCGAGTGGTGAGACAGCCTGACCTGTCCACGGCCGGCAGCGACGTGGACGTAGCAACAGCATGTGAATAGATGTTGGGGTGGCTAGTGGACTGGTTGGTTTGAACTCTAGCGTATCGGATACTATTTCTAGGTAGACGCACGTCCGAGGCCCCAGCAAACACCGTTCTGGTAATTTGTCGGATAAAGGCTTGCCTTTTAGATTTATGGGTATGTAATTTTCTCCCTAGATATATGGGACGTATTACGTTAATTATTTGCGTGCAGTACCCATCAGTGCACTACGAACATTCAAAGCATCGGAGGAACATTCTAGGATGTTGAACACTACAGACCATCAATTCGATCCCAGACGAAGGTGTGCATCGCTGTTGAAAATGCTCGGTCACTACACAAAGATGCGCATTTGCCGACGCCTGTCGTGATTCAGCATTTTTCCAGCAGCCAGATACCTTGCTGTGTCCTCGGCATTGAGGCGACCCAAGTTAGTTCAAGGTCACAGGCGGGCCACTGCATGATATGTGGCCGCTTTTCAACACCAGGTGGTCCCAAGCACGGGCATGTGCACGCTCCGCCACGTGTGGCAAGTTTAGGCCACAGGTGTGCTGCTCTGCACGTCCCGCTGCATCTTCACATGCCAACAGTGTAGTACTCGTATCGATCCAGCTTGGGTCTCGCGTGTACGTGTACTCCATATCTCCTCAGCTTGGGTCTTGAGTTTACGCTTACTTTGTCTGTATACGTCATCTCAGCCAGATATATGTACGTGTACTCCGTCTGATTACAGTTGGGCTCCTGTACGTATGCACTCCATCTAACCTCTGCTGGGTCTCTGTAAGTGTACATGCACTCAGCCTCGCCTCAGCTGAATATCTGCATGTGTACTCCGTCTGACCTCAGCTGAATCTGTGTACTGTGTACTCCGTCTGACCTCAGCTGGATCTGTGTACTGTGTACTGTGCACTCCGTCTCACCTCAGCTGGATCTGTGTACTGTGTACTCCGTCTGACCTCAGCTGGATCTGTGTACTGTGTACTCCGTCTGACCTCAGCTGGATCTGTGTACTGTGTACTCCGTCAGACCTCAGTTGGATCTGTGTACTGTGTACTCCGTCAGACCTCAGTTGGATCTGTGTACTGTGTACTCCGTCTGACCTCAGCTGGATCTGTGTACTGTGTACTCCGTCAGACCTCAGCTGGATCTGTGCACTGTGTACTTCGTCTGACCTTAGCTGGAGCTGGGTATGTGTGCTCCGTCAGACCTCGGCTGGATCTGTGTACTGTGTGCTCCGTCTGACCTCAGCTGGATCTGTGTACTGTGTACTCCGTCTGACCTCAGCTGGATCTGTGTACTGTGTACTCCGTCCGACCTCAGCTGGATCTGTGTACTGTGTGCTCCGTCTGACCCCAGCTGGATCTGTGTACTCCGTCTGACCTCAGCTGGATCTGTGTACTGTGTACTCCGTCAGACCTCAGCTGGATCTGTGAACTGTGTACTCCGTCTGACCTTAGCTGGAGCTGGGTATGTGTGCTCCGTCAGACCTCGGCTGGATCTGTGTACTGTGTGCTCCGTCAGACCTCGGCTGGATCTGTGTACTGTATACTCCGTCAGACCTCGGCTGGATCTGTGTACTGTGTACTCCCTCTGACCTCAGCTGGAGCTGGGGATGTGTGCTCCGTCTGGCCTCAGCTGGATCTGTGTACCCCGTCTGACCTCAGTGGCTGACGTGCGCCCGTCCGTCACAGGTGGCGCGTCAGTCGCGCCGTCCGCCTCCAGCCAGCTCGCCATGGCTCTCCGCTGGGAGAAGCTGTCCCCGGCCGAGTTCCAGCAGCTGCAGGACATGGCCACATGTGAGTGTGCCGGCCCGTCACCGTGGCAGGCACCGGTGCGCATCTGTTGGGGCACAGTGTTGCGACAAGTCGGAGGTTGGAGGTGTGCGCGGCGCGACGCCTTCCCTGAACCCAAGACCGGCTGCGGGAAGGGAAAAACCTTCGGTTCTTTTATGACGCATTCGACTGTTCAGCGACACAGCGCTGCCAACTCCTCACGCCGATTGGTCTTGACCGACTCGGCAATCCCACCGGCTGTGGAATTCGAACCGGCAACCTTGCGATCAGAGTGGAATGCCCTACCGGCTGAGCTACTGCGACCCCGGCTGTGAAGCACGGTGCTGCTTCCGCTCCATTTGGCTTCGCCACTACCGTACTCGACCCAACGCCACTAGCACCCAGTAGCTTTCAGCACTTTCAAGTGAGCATCTGCGGTACGATGTGACAAACATTCAGGCCACATATCGACCTTGATCTTCCCATAATACCGTCATAGCGATAATTACGACTGAGGACGAAGCCTGCGCGGGCTCACTCCGGTGTATTGAGGCCAAAGTTCAAATGGTCAGCCCTACGGGCGTCGCCATGGATTTTGAATAGATCCACGCTGGAGGCTGAGGTCGATGTTTTCCATTCAACATCATAGGCGTAATACTAAACTTCACGAAGTTTGAGGACGTGCCCCTCGTCGCCCGTGGTGGCCCGTCCTCGACTGATGCGACCCCGTCCGGCCCGACCGTCGGGCTTTTGATGGCTCTTTCTGGGAGGGGGGGGTACAAAGTTTCCCCACCCATGTTTTTGTCTGTAGCCTCCCAACGCTTCTGGCGATCCTGCAGCTCAGCGACGTTTCCTAACATTCTTTGTCTTCATGAGGTATCATTTTTAAAGCTATCTATCTTGGTCATGGGCGTCTCCATGAGTGGGTTTCGATTTGTAAATTCGGCTAAATTTCCTCAGATGTATCACATCTTTAGATGCTTGAATTATTATGTCTTTATCTTTCGAAGTATTTCACTGTTTTTCACCAAATATCGCACCCAGCGTTAAACATCCTTGGTCTAGCTTTTATGTGTAGCTACGTTCATGTGCACACAGGGAGCGCGTCCAGGGTGAATAACAAATGGGGTAGAAAGTACAATGCCGAACTTCATGTAATTGGTTGCATTGGTGAACGATTGTGTTACATCAGCAATTATAGTACATTTAGAAAAGGCTTAGTACAAGTTTGAACACTTGCTTACCCAAAATAGACTCCACGCAGCTTAACGCAGCAAATTAATTTTGTATGCTCCTGTCTGTTAACATGTGGATAGAGGTGCCCTTCCCTACTATGTGACCTAATTACGCTAAAGCCTAGGGATAAGCTGAAGGTAAATAAGTCAAGGTAGGCCATACCACTCTCCGCTCCTTTTCATGCTGGACAGATCTCGCCACCAGATATTTGCAAAATGTTGTCCAGAAGCCCTCACAGACAAATACTAAAGCTAGTGAGGTCATAGAGTGATTAAGGAGTGACTATGTATATATGCTAATGAGGTACTTAATGTCAGAAAATCATAACCCCCGATCTTCCACTGTTTCTCCCGAAAAAAATTATTATGCTAAAAAAAGACAATTAAAGGATTATTTAATAAAATTCGATATAAGATAAGAGAAAGAACCCAAAACACAAGATCAATCATGCTTAGACGATCAAACGGTCACGGAAATATATTGGAGCAGCTTATATTTTCTATTAATCCATCGCCTAGCATGTTTTTTTTCGTGTGATTTTATTTCTGCTCACGTGGCAACTCACGAGGCAAAGTGTTACATCCCCAATTCTACGGAATGAGAGCAGCAGACAGCAAGCATTCTTCGGTGGGCGTGTTTGACAAGTGTTCTCATTTCTGCCAGCTTGTCTTCTTCGATCCCTCTAATTCATTTGCGATTTTGTTGTAGGATAACTGTGTGAGGTCTTGCGTAAAGTATTAAGAAGTCCTGAACTTATACGCTTACTAGAAGCGAATTCAGAATGGGTGAGATGATGGGCTAGGTCTGGTTTTGCAAGTAAATGTAGTTATTGGCATTGAGGCTTTTACTCCCACATGAGCATCGGGGAAAAATTTCGCAAATGCTTTGGATGTTCTAAAATCATACTTTCGCCAGAGGCGGTTCCAGGCGAGTTGCTTGAGAGGCTGCTTTACTAAAGTGCTTCCATTTATTCGCTTTCCATGAGTTGCACCGACAACAATTGCTATGGCGCGTATATGTCAGTCATTGTTTGAAATTGAAGCTGTGACATCTTTTAAAAGTATTTAGTATATATCTAGTTCATGGTGGTTGACATTAGGTATAAACCAAGTGTCAAGTTGGCCTTCATTGACAAGGAAAAAACTAATTGAGCTAACTAACACTTCACTTGTAATTCGAGGTTCCCGTTCTAGACCATCGTCGAGACCAGCATTCCTGGCGACGGTCTAAAATCGAGAGGCCAACTTGATACTTGGTTTATACCTAATGTTCACCACCATGAGCTCTATCAGGGAAACAAGACCATGGGTGGAGAATGCGGTATGGCAGGTATGGCCATGGCCACACCAGCTTCAAAGTTGGTGTGGCATTGCCACACCAACTTTCTGTGACAATATTTTTAAAAGCAATTCAAATAATTTTACCAGTTGTTGAAATTCAAACTGTGGTCAGGACAGGGACGTAGCCAGGGATTTTTTTTCCAAGGATGTGGCCCGGATAACCCCACGATTTTTAAGCTCCCCGGATTTCGAAAACTTCATTTCGAAAAAGGCTTGTTTACACCTTAGTAAAACAACACTTTTATCCTCTGGGGCCCCGGACTGTCGAACCCCTCCACAAATTGTAGATAAGCATGACACTGTTATAGACCAAGAATGTAGATCACCTAAACATGCATCTAGATGTATGATGTCAAAGCTTTCTTAGAACAAAACAACGGCGATCCAATATTCGGTAAGGCGTCAGTAAACACTTCCAAGAGGTCGTAGACTCTCGTAATGGCCTGTACGCATTCGTAAGGACCCGTTCGCAAACGCCCATATACGATCATAAGCGGCCGTAGACGTTCGTAGGGGCCGTAGAAGTTCGCAAGGGCCCGTGGACGTTTGCAAGGGCCCGCATACGGTTATAAGGGCCCGTAGACGTTCGCAGGGTCCATAGACATTCGTAAGAGTTCATACACCTTTAAGGGCCCGTAAGCTTCGTAAAGGCCGTATGCATTTGAAAGGGCCCGTAGACGTTCATAAGGACCAGCAACATAAGAGTTCGTAGACGTTCTCAGGAGCTCGACGACAGCCATAAAAAGTGTTGTTTGCCTTTCTGTCGCCGCCGTGACGATCCCGTAGAGGATTATGCATGGGCCGCGCTTGGAGCCCGTCGGAACCCTAGGAGTGATACCAGGAGTAAGCTGGCATCCGTGGATGCAGAAGTGGTGGACCTGAATGAATGATGAATATATCCAACCGAGTGGGAGAAAGACTTCTAGTTGCACTACGTCCTTCTGCTTCCTACGATTATCTTAAAGATCTACCGGCGGGCGTCCCTGCTATCATTCAATCCCATGGCGTGCCTATTGGGGTATGTCACCGGGGCCACTTTTGAACACATTCCGGGAAAACGGGTGGTACTTTGAGGTGGTGCACGGAGAAACCATGGATTTGAAGAAATTTGTGAAAAAGAAGGAACTTGGAGCCAGCGCCTGGAGATTTAATTTGGACCATTAATAACTACAGCGCACCTGGTGGCCAATAGGAGAACTACGTGATACTATTCGCTAAAAATAGCTTCAAGTCTGGAGATATGGCATTATCTTACCAATGAGGGACACATACGTAGTCAGAAAGCATTAAGGAGGAGTCGCGAATATCAGTTTCGTACACACATGATGTGATGTTAGGTAACTAATCTCGTTTTCTGTAACACTTCTCCGTACCGATGCTACTCGCTGTGGTTTTATCGTAGATTAAGCAAAATGAGGACTGAAAGTAAAATATACGCTTTTTCTCATAGTATTTGAGTAGCAAAAGGTTCAAATTTTCCGATGGAAACTTTGCCTATGGAAAATGACTTAATTCCGTGACTAACTCAGACGTGTATCACCTCACAAGGCAAACGTTTTGTGCTGCATGTCAAGAAAGTTTCGAGGGCTTCGAATTGTGTTCGTGAGAGAGAGAGAGAGAGAAGTATGTAATAAACTGGCTGATTAACTGCGCGATGCAGGACTCTCTATTTCGATGGAAGAAAATATGATACTTGTGCGAGCATATCTACGCCATCGGCGTGGGGGGAGCGCATCGATGCACTCTCGAGCACCCTGTCAGCCGGAGGAGAATATGCAGCTCACTTCACGCCGCAATCTAGGAAGGTTATTGACGAGATGCTTGACTTGACTTGACTTGACGAGATGCTAGCTTTTTCCGGTGAATACGGTGGACAGGTCAATGTAATGGACTGTGATGGAGCATCAGTGCATACTGGATTGTCTGATAGCATACGCCGTCCGTTTATAGTGACTCAGCAGTGACCAATCACTGATCCGTGTGCCAGCTTCATGCCAGCTAACTTAACCTCCACGAAGTCTTCAAGAGCTGTGACGAAGCAACAAGTAGCCCTCTGTCCTTCACGGGCCCGCTGGGAAAAGCAACCGCAAGATCACTCGAGAAGCTACCCTAGTAGCTGCGTTTGAAGCAATGGACGAAAGTATGGAGGAAATAGATGACTAGTATTAAACGATTCGAGTAACTGCCAGAGGACATTGCACGATCTGCCATCGCCGTGTAACGGGTAACTGCCACAGCGCAGGTCAAGAGAAGAATGATCGGACCACTTAACCACGCCAGATAAGAACGAATGTATCGCAGTCACATATATAGGGAGCATATTTTTGTTGGCCCTTGTCTGCCTGTTCTTCTGCTGCAGGGTTTGCAACTGACATTAATAGTACCATGTTAATTAATGTACATATATGCCTTTAAAGCCACGGCGAATATGCAAGTATTGATTGAAATCATTACAATATAGGCGTGTATATTCTCAACGCAGAAGCTGCGAGCTCACATATTCGCTTTGCGTTTATGTTGTAAATATTGGTGGACCGAATACAATAATAAATATATCAGGTTTCAGCGCCGATACATGCCACATTTGCATTTGGTTAGCAACGCAACCCTACATTATAGCATTAGCTTGTGCTATAAACTCCGGGTACGCGGCTATTGCGGAACTACGAATCTACAGCTTCACCCAGGCACCACCCCCGCCACCTGGCGCCGTTCATCATCCGTTACTACACACAGATGTGGTTCGAGATCAGGCAGAACTGCTCGAATGGTTCTCAGAGCATCGTCAGTAGCCTGCAGTATTTTCGCGACCTCCTTCCTCACCTCAAAGGTGTGGTATGGTCAATCATTCAGTCAATCAAGTCAATCATCAATCATAATTCGGGACCTCAATCATTTCAATAATTCATTCACTCAATCTTGCTAACCAGGAGGCCACTGATGATGTCACAGGTCAGGTCAAGCACAGTATGCTGGAGTCTCAGGTGGACCGTAGATATATGCCCGAAGTTACCAAATGCAATGGCGATGCATTTACTAAATGATATTTAATGCCTCAAAAGCTTAACTGGGAACATTCTGAACACATGGTTACGTTGGATCACGTGAGGAAATGTGAGGTAAAATGAGGTAATGTCCTGTGCATTGAGCGTGATGCACTATTATGGTGTAGAATAACATCTACAGTATGAAAATGCAGGTTCAATAATTATATACATACATACATACATATATATATATATATATATATATATATATATATATATATATATATATATATATATATCATTGTTGGCTGATAAATTCACATTTCCATTCCTATATGACTGATTGATTCCATCGAATTAGTAGTTTCCCAGTATGGTCATGGTCTATTGACATGACCTACAATAACCCATATACCTTGAACAGATCATGTGTAATTGCAGCGCAAATGAACTCAACACCATAACCGACTATCCATGGATGACATAGTTTTTACATTATAGGAATCCCGTGATCGTCCAGGCACATGATTTCTGTGATATCATTTGACCTAATCTAGGCTCGCCGTGGCATTCAACTTTTAACACGACATATCTGAGTAACCAGAGTATGCCACGTTTTACATCTCTAACTTGAATGGTTCCATTGTACTGGTGGAAAACAAAAAGGGGGAATTGACCCCTGTCATTCGCGGGTTAACACGTGCGCTGGAACGGGGGGGGGGGGTCCGCTACTTTTTCCGGTTCTTTGCGAATATCTCCAAAACCAAGACACTTCCTGAGGTGATTCTTCGTTTTCCTTCAGATGTGGACACAGCTGGACGTCTAAAAGAAAATAGTTAGATATTTTATAGGTTTTTGACGTATAAAGTCAAACGCACCGGGCGAAATGGTGTGTGAAAAATAACGGTGAGGCATGACAAGCGTATCCAAGCAAAACCTATAAAACTAATGCCTCAACTATGTCAACTATATTGGTCATGCCTAGCTGTACTATATTATCCACCAAACGTGACCATCAGTTATGCCAATGACGCCAAAACGTACGAGAAATGGTAGTATATGATAATTAGCCTCATTTTACCCCGAACGCATTTGACGTCGGATCACGAAAATTTGAACACAAAAGTGTTCCATACAGTTTTCAGTTACCCTGCAGAATTACTGTTCCTAGCATTCATATCTAAGATCATATTCTGAGTGGTTTTCGCTTTATCCCACACCTATCCTTATTGAACATTTTGCAAACATCTCTTAGACTAATGCTGGATTTAGTTTGCGCGCTGCCTGTCTGCAGCACTTCTCAGAAATCATATGTGGCTCTGGAGGTTCATCATATTGGCTTCGGCTTGCCAGATAAGTTCTTCTATGCTGTATTACTCTTCCACTCAGCTATTGATCAGCTTTGAAGCTGAACGAAAAATTCCAACTCTCACAAAATGAGTCACAGTTTGTGATATTGCAAATTCCTAAGTTGTATAGCTGCGTGCAACGTGTCCGCGAACCTTTCTATTTTGGGCGACCCATGGTGAATGCATTCCCACTGAGCAGCAGCATTAGGCATTAGAGCATTAGGCAGTCCACAGAGCCGACATTTGATCTTCGAATTATGAGCAAAAATGCAGACGTCCCAACGGTGTTCATATGTATTGCTCGTCCGTTCATTTCCGAAACTTCTGGATGGTCACAATCCGTAATTTGTAGTATGCAGACTTATTTACCTTTCGCCCCCTCCATATCATGTTTTGCTTTCACTTCCACTTATTCACTCATTTGCTGGAGAACTCATTTAGTTGGTATTCTACTCTTGTGTAGAAGACAACACATTTTTTTAGAGCGCAACTGCGATGAATGAAGAGTTATGTTTCGTACAGCACATGACCAAAACCCTAACGCCGGAGTTGAGAGCCTCTCGTGTAACCAGGGACGACCTCTGGGAACGAATACGAGCTGTTTGAAACCTGCTGACTCCTATATATTGCAAGCGCCTGACGAATTATGTTCCCAGACGAATGCAAAAGGTGGTCGACAACGATGGCGGATGGTCACGACCTTAGGACGCAGGAACAGCCATTCATTGTTCCAGTGTTGGAAGTATTGCTCTGTGTGCTGTGTGTGTCTTCGGCTTTGTCTTTGTCCATGAAACAGGTCTGCATAGGCGTAACGCTCCCTCATGGTATTGTATGTAGTTTTCGAGATACAAGACCATTTGACGTTGCTCAGCATGTGGTGCCATTGCTTTTACTGCGCACTGAACCTGAGAAATGCAAAAATTACTTGAAGTTCTGAAGAGAGCGCACGAAAGGTCCGAGGTACCAACGTGTCATCTGCTTTGCTGTTTTTTTTTGCGGGGAGGGAACTGCAAAAAAAAAATGTGGGGTAAATCCGGACTGTTTTGAAAGATGGGGACACAACTTAGGAACATCTTGCCTTCATCACCGCCTCGGCCACACCAACCTTGAGAACGATTCTCTACCCATGAACAAGACATTACTCAACCAACTGAATGTAGTTAGTAGTATATATCTATGAAGGGCGATACCCAATGAAGGATTTTAGGAATTCATGATATTTTTCGTTGCTTGCCTATGACGTGATTACCTGTACTAAGGCAACACAAACTATTAAATGGTAGGCATCACAAATAAATATTACATCCTAAAATAATTCCCAATTTCTATGCACCCCTTAGCGTCAACTAGTTTTTAAAATCAATGTTTTCGCACTGGAGCTGAAAGGTATTGGCTGTAGAATGGATACTCAAATCGGTTGAGAAATTGACAAGCAGTGGGTCGGGCAAATGTCCCGATCCCTTTACATTTATATTCCTGCATCCGCCTCCGCGAAAATTTTTCAACTTATATTTTCCAAAAATGTGGATCATGTCGCCAGAAATTCATTACCATTTTCCGCAAGAAAATCGAATGGTAACTTTCGACAGATTAAGTACATCACTATTTCTCTTCCCCTCCCTCTAGCTTGTTCGCGGCCGAACGGAATCCTCTTCTACAGGCGCGCAGCCAGGATTTTCTTAAGGGGGGCCCGACCATATAAATTTGATGAAATAGAGACTGCTTTCGGCTCGCGAAGGGAGCCGACATTTTTGGTTTGGGTGGGGAAAATTCAACCTTTGAAAATTCAAAACCTATTTGAAATTTGTTTGATCTAGTGTATTTAGATTGCTGTAGGCTGATCCAGCATACTTAGTTGTATATTGTCCGGGCCCCCGGGGGTCCCTTGGCTGCGCCTCTGCTCTTGTAATATTGTTAGCAACTTTCATGCTTCAGCGTAGTATCTTTTCATGCCGTATTTGTTGCACATATTTCATCCTGCTTTTTAATATTGATTTTACAAGGTCAATACCCCAATGTTTCGCAATGTTTCCTGCCGCATCTGAAGTATTATTTTTTCAATGAGTTTTCTGGCTGCACTTCTCGTGTCTCCACAGTCCGCCTTGTGTATTCAAATGCTTGCCGTTGCGTCACGTCACGTGACATGCGTACCCCGGGGCCGGTCGGCCAGCAGGTTCAATGAGGATGTAGTAGACATTCCACGCTCAACGGTTGTGTGTGGCATAAACTAAGCTGAAAACTGTGAGAGCATGTCATGTATTTATACTGTTTCGAGAATATGCATTCGAGATAATGCACTTAGTGAGAGATGTGTGAGCAATATTCGTCATAGAAGTCCAATTTTGGTAAGTGTACAACAAATTTCGACTGAAGCGGATTGGTTTTCAGTAGAATGTGCTATGGTTCCAAGCACAATTTCCGAAATCGGGTTCCTCTGTCGAACATGATGCAATCACACAAATGTCGGTGTATGCACTGATATTTCAGGAGCTTGGATTCCGGCAGCTTACAGTATACTGTGAGCTGCCGGAATCGATCGTACTTATTTTAGAAATACTTGCACGTCTCATTCCTTGTCGCCTAACACCCTTAATGGCGCTTCATGCGTGTTACAAGTGAATTTATATAACCAACGCGCGGTATGTGTTTGTGAATTCGATTGCATTGGATCTTAAAAGTTTTCCAAATTAACAACGTCTTACGGACAATGCTCGTAAGCTGGGTAAGGCTTACTATCCGAGTAAGTGAGACGAAGTGCTGTATGATTTAGACTGAACAAAGGTTGACTTCGCCTGACCATGACTTGGCATGGCCTGAACTGCATAGCCCACTATGTGTGGTTGGTCTGAATTGAATCAAGTCCAGTCACTTGTTCCTGTACTATGCGTCAAAGTATTATGTTAGTGCATTTGTGAGCGCCTCATGCCCTGAATCTGGATCTAAAATTCCCGAATTGTGTCCGTTTAAGTGACCGGTGAACTTTTAACTGACATTTAATTTATGGCATTTCAACTTCGCTGAACTGGCACCCAATGTCGTCTGATCCTGCCCCATCTATTTTAATGATATATTTATCACACGGCAGTTGCTTCCGGATACAGAGAGGGGAAGAAAAAGTACTCCGCTTGGCCTGATGTGTGAGGATAGGTGTCTCAGTCGATCCAAGGTTAAAGAACCAAATACGGCGTTACCTAACGCAGTTCAATGTGCAGAATGTATTTGAGACGGAGCTTGCACTCGGTCAAGTTACAATTATCCACAGCTGGGTTGATCTACTACGCACGTGAAGGATATCTGACTGGATTTTGTCATCATTGCCAGCGTGGCTTCATTCATGATGCTAAGCTTAAGCATGTGGGATTTGCAAAAGCACCTAAATGCTGAAAAGACCAATTTTGAATGGAATTTGCTTTTCTTTAGCTCTTTATATTTTCGGTGGTTGCATATAGCATTGAAATATAAAGCAGGCATGCTAACTCTTAGGTGCCGATATGTCTTTGGTATATGATTATGAACGGCTCATATGTAAGATTTGGTTTCGATTTTGGTGTCGCGAACGCATAAAATGCTACAATGTTTTAAATAAAATTAGTTACACCGGCCTGATTTTTACAACTCCTCGTCAGCCATTGTGCTGAGTCTCTAATCCGGTCGGCCTTGGCACACACTGCAACATCAGACCTTGTAGCAAACAATGCCATCATTGCAGGCTGGGCTGTTCAGAATGCAGGGCTCATGTCATGTTAGCAATTTGTTTGTGAATGTAACGGAAGGTAGCGACTCGTCGCATGGACATAGTGCACGATGTTATGCTGTGTTATGCGACTGACAAATCAGACCGAAACAAAGGAACCGAAGCGGAGGACCAATCTGGCTGTAGTAGAGTTGACAAGTCCAGGTCAGCCGATGTCGATCACGATGTAGAATGTGCGCTGGAGCAAGTTTTCGACATTTGTCATCAGGGGTCGCGGTAGCTCCGTCGATGGAGAGTTGGACTCCTGATCGTATGATTGCGGATTCGAATCCCACAACAGGCCGGATTACTGGGTCCATTCTCGACCAATCGGGGCGAGAAGCTGGCGACGTTGTATGACCTAGCAGTCGAATGTGTCGTGAAAGAACCCGAGGCCCTTGGACATTTGTCATTCTCGGAACCGGTTATACAATGGTAGGTAGAGAGCAGAGGAAAGAGCGAGCGGACTTACCGCCGGGAGTTCTGTTCACCTGGTCGTGCACGAAATAGCTGCCCAGACCTTCGAGCAGTAGATCCGCCAATTTCTTCCTACGTCCTCTCTTTGCCCGTATTTAACATGGTCCGAGGATGTTGAATGCTGAAAATCGCCCGAGCACGCCCTCGTCTACCACGTTATCTCCACCAGTCAGATTAGATTGCCCTGCTACTTTCTAGGGACGGTTACTTTTTTTTACTACGGTTAGAGCTTCGGAGAGTGTAGAATGTCATTCCCACTGTCTTTCCGATGCCTGTGCATGCATGTGTTTGTAAAAGTTTTAGGCCTACCAGAGATACAATGCGAATTTTTATCCTGGACATTTGATGTCATTCGGTTGCTCATTCGCCGTGATGAGATAGATATGTTTAACATAACTTGTGGTTGTATTCTTGTTGTGCAAGGCGCTATTATGGTATCTCTTCACAGACTCGTCCAAAAAGCTGAAGGATGTCCTGGAAGACTTCGGAAAAGATGGCCCACTATCCAAATACCAGCCTGACGGCGTAAGCAGATAGATGAAAGAATAGAAGAAAAAAGTAGCCTCCATATTTAGCTGCCGGGCAGTTGACTGTCGACTGTGTAGCAGGCCTCCAAGCGGGTGACGTTCATCGTATCGCGGGTGACGTACATGCTCATCATGATTGACTGTAATGCGTGTTAATTTCTTTTGACTCTCTCACCGTTCATTTTAGTCTTAGTCTCATATCTAGACTTGCTATGTACCTTGTCACATTCGTTTGACCTGCCTCCCGTTGATGTTGATCAGAATCCGAGCTTGGTTCATTGACATGAAACGTGGCTACGCCACGGCAGATTATGTGGCAATTATCGCGTATTTCATAGCCGCACGCACACTCGCCATCAGTCATTAGAGCTGGAATTGCTCCAATATGTAATGCTAGCCTCGATTTCATTTTATGACATGACATTTTCAGACTGAGTGAGTGAGCGAGCGAAGCGAGTCAACGAATGAGTGTTTCCTCACAGACAAAGCGAATTCAGCATGGATTTGTTTGTTTGTTTGTATGAGTTTCAAAGATATCTTTTGATTAAGAGGACTGATTATATCCAGCTACTTGTGAGAAAAAAGTTGTAAATGATACATTGCATACATTTCATGGTCGGTGATGTTTTAGATGCAAGTCGATCACCGCACTGACCGGCCTAGAATAGAACCAGCCTCTCATTTATTGGAGCCCGTTTTTCTATGCGATGTTATTGTGCACGTTTTCGTGGCGAGTACGCTGGCGTAAACGTTGGCTTCTGTTTCCGCGGAGTTCCCTCCAGCGAGTATATTTATCGGTGTAAGAGCGCTTGTGAATGTTTGTCGGCAGGAAATCGACGCGGAGGGCTTCGGCGTGTTCATGGACACGTACCTGGAGCAAGAGACGCCGGCCGAGCTGTGTCGACACCTGTTCCTGAGCTTCGTGCGCCGTCCCTCCCGCCATCCGCAGCTGGACGGCAGGGCCATCAAGGTGCGACCGGTGGCCACACGTCTGACATCCGATCTGTGTCGTACACACCTGACACCAAACCTCACGCCACACCTGTCATGATGTCTGAAACAGCAACTGACACCACACCTGACACCACACCTAACACCACACCTGACACTACACCTCACGCCACACCTGTCATGATGTCTGAAACCGCAACTGACACCACACCTGACACCACACCTAACACCACACCTACCACCACACCTCACACTGCACATGGCACTACACCTAACACCACACCTAACACCACACCTGACACAACACCTGACACTACATATGGCACTACACCTGACACCACACCTGATAGCACACCTAACACTACATCTGATACTATCCCTGACACCACACCTGACACTACATCTGGCACTATAACTGGCACTACACCTGACACTTCACCTTGCACTGCACCTTACACTGCATCTGGCACTAAACCTGGGACTACACCTGACACCACACCTGACGTCACACCTGACACCAAGCATTACACCACATCTGACACCACACCTGACGTCACACATCGCGCTACGCTGATCCAGAGTCTGACTTCACATCTGATCTAAATCGTCCACACCTGGCACTGCAAATAACACCACATCTCACATCAATATCTGATACGACACCTGAAGCCGCACCTGATATCGCACCTGATACCACTGATGGCACCACACTGATGCGGCACCGGATGTCACACCCAACATCACACCTGACGCCATACTGACAACGTGTCTGACAGCGTACCTGATAGCGTACCTAACACCACACCTGTCATCATATCTGACACCACGCCTGACAACATACCTGATGCCGGGCCTGACACGATGCGCCTGAAACCACGCCTATTCCACACACGCCTCTACACCCGACGCACAGTGGTGTCGTTTTGTTGCATACCTTTGAGGGGTCCTCATGAATGCGGCAGGTTTAATGCATGAATATGTAAATGCATCATAGCTTGTTGCGACTACTCACCGAGTCCTACTTGGTGTGAGGTTCCTCAGGGGCCAGCAACCCAGTCGATAGCGTGCTTGAACATGCTTCCGGTTAGCTTCTAACCGAAAGCCTTCTGGTTCGAATCTCACGAGCTAGCTGGGATTTTCGTTTCCTCACAATTATCCGGCGTGGGAGAGTGGAGACCGACACATCCAAATGCGTCGTGGAAGAGCTCAAGATCGCGGTATTCGGACCGGCCGTGTAGCAACATGCTTGTATGACTGGGCGGTCGGTCAGAAGCGGCGCTGGGGAGCGAGACCGGCGATCGGTGATGGCGCGACCCCGAGTGGGTGCCGCCCGCTGACGGTCCGGACGCTGGTGGCGGTCCGTCGCCGGCTGGCGGACTGCTGACCGAGCCCGTCCTGGGACGTCGTGCCAGACGTGTCCCGGGGCGCGACACTGCGCGCTGGCGCTCAGCCTGAATACGGCACCGCGCCGCGGCTGCTGGGAGTGGGCGGACAGTCTCGCGGCAGGGGGCGCGGCCATCCGGCCCTCAGGCTGACTACGTCACCGGCGTCACCTGTCTGACAGAGTGCCGCTGATGTACTTTGGCACGTCTTGGTCGTGGAGGAGGTGGTGATGGTGGTGGTTACGGTCTAGTGTTTGCATTTTCAGAAATTCTGACCGAATTCCAACCGACTTCTGATGAAAGAGCTGGTGGTTGTTTAAGATTTGTCCAGACTGAACTCATGCCCACACACGGTATTTTGGCCACTATAGCAGTCAGATTAACTTGTCACTACATTTTATGTTCACTGTCACTTTGATAATGCTCAGCAAACGGCAGGCAAGTGCATTTGAATATACTACTATATTTGGCACCCATCTCCTTCAGTCAGTAATTGCCTATGGTGACATTCACACAGAGGCACAGCTACAGAGAGTTCATGATTTGGCGTTCATGCGGAGTTCGTGGAAATTACCTACCATAAAGTTGAATTTATTGCTAGCATTGGCCTACATTATTGCTGTGGTGGCTCTATGGATCAGGATCATATGCTAAGCAGAGCTTGTTGGGTGAATCCTGGCTCTACCACCCGAACCGTGAATTCCAGCTTGACGGCATAATTTTTATCGAGAGCTTTGCGTGCAGTCGTTAGTTGGTTATTTGGGTTTTAGGGCGCCTCGACCAAAATCTGTGATCTTTTAACGCCCGTAAAGTTAATTTAGTATGCCAGAATCCTATGGAGTGGTGCTGTGGTGAGTATATGGCCTGAAATCTTATCGCTCTCAGATATTTTAATATGTTACCAGAATGAATGATTTCCGCGTCATCTGTTAGCACGTAGCGATATGTAAGACGTCTGATACTATTGCCATATAACTTCCGTTCCCTTGAAAAGTGTTGCCACGAGAAAAGCACATGTCACACCGTGAGAGCTTCCAGACAGCGGGCACTTGGGTCTCTCTTTCCCGGCCACATAGTCTACATCACTCCTGGATCTGAGATAGCATGATGACCAGTCTCCAAGGTGTGGTTTTACTGAATGCAACTTACTGTTGAATTGTGCGTTCCAACTCCCCTGCCACTTGGCATTCATGTGTAATGAGATTGCAGAGATGTGGTTACTGGCTAAAAGTGGGAGAATATGTATTGGGGGTCTCTGGGCTGCCCATTTAGTTGCAGAATCGGCTCGCTCATTACCATAAATTCCGACAGCACTTGGCAGAAACGAACACTTTCCCCCTCTCCTTCCAGAGTAGTGAGACATGTCAGAATGTTAACAAGTGGAGTGTTTGTTGAGTAGCGTGCGGTAAGTGCCAAAAGGCTGCTAAGAGTAAGGCTCGGAACCGCCTGAATTTATATTCCGAAATACATCTCTCTTACGGACTGACCAGCCTGGGCGTTGGTAGACCGGAGCCCTATGGTGGCAGCAGTCGGCGCACCAGCGAGCGGCGGTGCCGATAAAATGACACTTCTTGGTGCCAGTAGACGGCGGAGTGCTGATTTATCGACTTCAGTAGCCCAGGTGCATCGAACCGTCTTGGCGGTTCGATGCACCTTCCTTCCTCTCTGGCGGGGTCACCTATGACCGGGCAGACTGCATCGCCTCCCAGTGCCAAGATTGTCCTGACCGAGCAGACTGCAGCCACTCCTGTCTGGCTGGGACACCTCTTGCCGGCAGACTATGCTCTCCCACCCCTCTCTGGCAGCATCGTCTCTGACCGGGCAGGCTTTGCATCGCCTCTATCTGGCAGGGGTGACTTTGACCGGGAAGATTGCGCTACTCTTCCTGTCTGGCAGGCTGATCCCCGACCGGGCAGACCGCAGCCACTCCTAACTGGCGGGCTGACCCCCATCGGGCAGCGGAACAGACTGCAGCCACTTCCATCTGGCAGGATCGTCTCTGACCGGGCAGACCGCAGCCACTCCTATCTGGCAGGCTGACCCCCGTCCGAACAGACCGCAGCCACTCCTATCTGGCAGGCTGACCCTCCGACCGGACAGATCGCAGCCACTCCTATCTGGGAGGCTGACCCTCCGACTGGGCAGACCGCAGCCACTCCTGTCTGGCAGGCTGACCCTCCGACTGGGCAGACCGCAGCCACTCCTATCTGGCAGGCTGACCCCCGACCGGACAGACCGCAGCCATTCCTGTCTGGCAGGCTGACCAGCGGCAACGCTGACACGGAAGCCACCGACCGCGGCGATATGAATGAGTCGCTATTCCTGGAAGGGTGGTTCGGGGGCGGGAGGCGCGGCCCCGGCCGTCCACTCGTTGGCGGCGCGCCTGCCAGGCTAGGGTGTGCTGCGCTAATGAGTCGGAAGACGCGATGATCCGCTGCCGCTGGTCGTAATACGGTGCCGGGCTGAGTGCTGATCGCTGGCAGCGTGCACTGCGGCAGACGCAGTCGGCGGCTGCCCGACGGTGGTCGATGGGACGCGTCGCCTCGTCCGATCCCCACTGTTGCCAGGCCAGTCCATGTGCCGCTCCCCGATAATCTCCCGCCATCGCCCCCGAACCTCACCCTAATCTCCCCAAACCGCAACCTAGCCTCCCCGTATCTTCCTAGCATCTCCACTAACCTCCCCAAACCTCCCCTCAACCTCCATCTATCCTCCCTCTAGCCTCCTCTAGCCAACCCATCTCTTCCTAGCATCGCCTCTAACTTCTCCCTAGCCTTCTCATCTCCCCTAACCTCCCCCATCTCCACCTAGCCTCCCCCATCTCCCCTAACCTCTCCCACCATCCCCAGTGTTCTGGGGATGGTGGGAGAGGTTCTCCCCAGTGTTCTCCACCTTCGTCTCGCCGCCGCCGCTGCTCCTCGACTGCGGCTGATAGGCTAACAAGCCTCTTTGGTCAGCCGCCAATAAGGCGGCAGCAATTGTTCCCGATGGCCGCGCAGTGAAGTGTTATTTTTGCTGTTTGGTTTGGATCGGGACGCCCCATCCGCTGCCGATATAGCGGCACCACAGAATGTGGGGCCCCGCACTTGGCATCCAGTCGCCTGTGAAAGACTTCGTGTTTGCGGTAACTGCCACATCTCAGCGTGTAGCATTTGCGTACCCAAGTATTCTGACGCACGAAAACTAAACATCGAATTCCTAGTGGTTGTGAGGTTTGCATGAATGCGTACAAAAGCATGTGATACAACACAAGCATCCTGAATAATTAGGGTATTTCGCGCGCGCCGTCTTCACGGTATGAAATCGGACAACCCCAGTCTGCCGGTGTACGTGGGAAAGATAACTCCCGTGTGCCGGTGTACGTTGGAGAGATAACCCTAGTCTGCCGATGTACGTTGCGATGATAACCACAGTCTACCGATGTACATGATAAGGATACCCTCAATGGGCTGTTGTACGTGGGAAAGATAACCCTAGTCTGCCGATGTACGTTGCGATGATAACCACAGTCTACCGATGTACATGATAAGGATACCCTCAATGGGCTGTTGTACGTGGGAAAGATAACCCCAGTCTGCCGGTATGCATAGGAGAGATAATCCAAGTATAATGGTGTGCGTGGGAGAGACGACTCCAGTATAATACTGGTGTACATGGGAGAGATAAGCCCAGTCTGCTGGTGTACGTGGAAGAGATAACCGTGGTCTTCTGACATACATAGGAGAGATAACCCCAGTCTTCCGGTGTACGTGGGAGAGATTACCCCAGTCTGCCGGTGTACGTGGGAGAGATAACCCCAGTCAGCCGATGTACGGCGGAGAGATAACCCCAGTCTGCCGGTGTACGTGGGAGAGATAACCCCAGTGTGCTTTTGTGCGTGGGAGAGATAACCCCAGTGTGCTGTTGTACGTTGGAGAGATAACCCTAGTATGCTGTTGTACGTGGTAGAGGTAACCCTAGTGTACTGTTGTACGTGGGAGAGGTAACCTAGTGTGCAGGTGTACGTGGGAGAGATAACCCTAGTGTGCAGGTGTATATGGGAGAGGTAACCTTTAGTGTGCTGGTGCGAACAGGAGATGGCCGTGTCAACTTCGGCGACGGCGTGTGCGGCAATAACGGCGCACAACAAGACTGGCTCCGTGTCGAACCTGGTGCAGACCAATTCCAGCGACAAGGTGAGACTGGACCGTGGTTCTGGTCCCGTCGTCCCGCCGTGGTGAGGAATTTGTATATTTATTTCGAAAGAAAATGTTCACCGAAGAGAGTTTTGCAACATTTGCATGCACGGAATAAAATTGCATGTTCGTGTGATTTTCCTATCAATAAAGTGAGCAAATGACAAATGAATTGCAATCTTAAGCCACGGTTTTACCAAGTTCAACGGTAAGCATATCTCACGCATTGTCACATGCATTGTCTCGAAATACATCGTACGCAGATATTCGCGAATGCGATTTGTATTAGTTAAAAGTGGCTCCAATGTCATTGCAATATACACAATTATCGCAGAAATACCTACTAAATACTTTGTCAAGGTCAAAATCCAACGAGCGGCAATACCAAGGATGAGGAAATAACCGAGCCACATCGTATGTGTAAATTTGAACGCCTTCGCCGCCGAACCACCCCACTGATATTTTTTCACAAGCCCAATCACACAGTCTTCACGAAGCGAATGACATCATCGCATGTATGGAATCGGCTCTGATGCGACTCTACCTTCTTTTCTACTTGCAGCGTCCTCATATTCTGCTCCATTCTGGGCTAATGAGAGTGCCATAGATCCCTCTGTTGGACTTATCATTATTTGGGATGGCTAGCTTTGAAGCGTCAGAAAGACAGATTGGCGTAAATAGTAATACTAGCATAATAGTAGCAGTAGCATAGCATGGCAATGGTAGTATAATTGTAGTAGTAATAGTAGTTATAGTAAGAGTAGCAGTTGTAATAGTAGTAATAATAGTATAATAGTAGTAATAATAGTATAAAAGTGGTAATAATAGTATAATAGTAGTATAATAGCAGTAACAATATTAGTAAGTAATAGTATTAATCGTAAATAGCAAGATGAACTTCAAATTACAAATCGATTACCTGCAGTAATTATGTATTATAACTAATTACAGTTGTGAGTAATAAGATAACTTGCAACAGCTGGCTGCTTTGTGGCTCCAAGTTCGTCCTTATATTATTTTCGTAGTTGCACGCTTCCCTTTCCTCTATCTCCTCCTCTCTATGATACGGTGTAAGCTTGTGCGCTCATATTTGTCAACATGGCAGCATTCACTAATACGATAATATTCAATACGAAGTACACCACTGCAGCTGTATAACATCCTGCAGCTAGTTGCACCCTCGGATGGCTTCCGCTAGGGCCACAGCCGAATTCCAACACCCCCAATTTAATCATCTGACTCGGGGCGTATTCACTCTGCCTGACTTGAGCAATCTGGGCTGACAGATCTAACGTCCTCGCCTTACCCATATGATGATCTCTTCTGATCGCTATGGCTGTGTCAAATGATCCCTCTGCCATATTCGTCTAATGTATTCGACTTTTTACCCAACTTCCAAACTTCACCCGACCCTCTGTCTCCCCATCTGACCCTCTGTCTCCCACAACCGCAGGACAAGATGTCCAGTATAAACGAGCGGCTACATGGCCTGACTCTGATCCCTCTGTCTCCCACAGCCGCAGGAGGACAAGCTGTCCAGGATAGCCCAGCGACTACACGGCCTGACTCTGACCCTTCTGTCTCCCACAGCCGCAGGGGGACAAGCTGTCCAGGATAGCCCAGCGACTACACGGCCTGACTCTGACCCTTCTGTCTCCCGCAGCCGCAGGGGGACAAGCTGTCCAGGATAGCCCAGCGACTACACGGCCTGACTCTGACCCTTCTGTCTCCCACAGCCGCAGGGGGACAAGCTGTCCAGGATAGCCCAGCGACTACACACCTTGACTCTGACCCTTCTGTCTCCCGCAGCCGCAAGAGAAGAAGCTGTCCAGTATAGCCGAGCGGCTGCACGGCCTGACTGGTCCGTCTGTCTCCCACAGCCGCAGGAGGACAAGCTGTCCAGCATAGCCGAGCGGATACACGGCCTGACTCTGACCCCTCTGTCTCCCGCAGCCGCAAGAGAAGAAGCTGTCCAGTATAGCCGAGCGGATACACGGCCTGACTCTGACCCCTCTGTCTCCCACAGCCGCAGGAGGACAAGCTGTCCAGTATAGCCGAGCGGCTGCACGGCCTGTCTGAGCGGCTGCATGGCCTGGCGCACCACGGCACCGACATGGAGCCGACGCCACGCGCGCGCACCAGCAGCCTCGGAGCGCCGACCCACCCCAAGTTCACGGTCACCACGGCGGCGATGGCCGAGCGCAGCAGCGACTCGTCGCCCTCGCACAGCCAGGTGTCACGCAATTCGTCCAGGAAGTCCAACAACTCGCTGCTGGTCAATCCGCTCGGCGCAGGTCAGCGTCCCCGGTCGTGTTTGGCGCAGGTCAACGTCCCCGGTCGTGTTTGGCGCAGATCAGCGTCCCCGGTCGTGTTTGGCGCAGGTCAGCGTCCCCGGTCGTGTTTGGCGCCGCTGTGGAGCTGGCTCGGCCCTCATACCGGGTGGTGGCCGCGTTAAGGCAGGTCTCGCCATTGGTTCAACTAAAAGCGAGAGCGGACTACGCAATGCAGTGTAGTATCGAGGCCCCATGTGTCGCTGACGTTCACCTTAGAGTGTCGCTGACGATCACATTAGTGTGTCGCTATGCCCCGTGTGTCGCTGACGTTCACCTTAGTGTGTCGCTGACGATCACATTAGTGTGTCGCTATGCCCCATGTGTCGCTGACGTTCACCTTAGTGTGTCGCTGACGATCACATTAGTGTGTCGCTATGCCCCATGTGTCGCTGACGTTCACCTTAGTGTGTCGCTGACGATCACATTAGTGTGTCGCTATGCCCCGTGTGTCGCTGACGTTCACCTTAGTGTGTCGCTGACGTTCACCTTAGTGTGTCGCTGACGTTCACATTAGTGTGTCGCTATGCCCCGTGTGTCGCTGACGTTCACCTTAGTGTGTCGCTGACGTTCACATTAGTGTGTCGCTGACGTTCACCTGAGTGTGTTGCTGACGTTCACATTAGTGTGTCGCTATGCCCCGTGTGTCGCTGACGTTCACCTTAGTGTGTCGCTGACGTTCACATTAGTGTGTCGCTATGCCCCGTGTGTCGCTGACGTTCACCTTAGTGTGTCGCTGACGTTCACATTAGTGTGTCGCTGACGTTCACCTGAGTGTGTTGCTATGCCCCATGTGTCGCTGACGTTCACCTTAGTGTGTCGCTGACGATCACATTAGTGTGTCGCTGACGTTCACCTTAGTGTGTCACTGACGTTCACATTAGTGTGTCGCTGACGTTCACCTGAGTGTGTTGCTGACGTTCACATTAGTGTGTCGCTATGCCCCGTGTGTCGCTGACGTTCACATTAGTATGTCGCTGACGATCACATTAGTGTGTCGCTATGCCCCGTGTGTCGCTGACGTTCACCTTAGTGTGTCGCTGACGTTCACATTAGTGTGTCGCTGACGTTCACCTTAGTGTGTCGCTGACGATCACATTAGTGTGTCGCTGACGTTCACCTTAGTGTGTCACTGACGTTCACATTAGTGTGTCGCTGACGTTCACCTGAGTGTGTTGCTGACGTTCACATTAGTGTGTCGCTATGCCCCGTGTGTCGCTGACGTTCACATTAGTATGTCGCTGACGATCACATTAGTGTGTCGCTATGCCCCGTGTGTCGCTGACGTTCACCTTAGTGTGTCGCTGACGTTCACCTGAGTGTGTTGCTGACGTTCACCTGAGTGTGTTGCTATGTCCTGTGTGTCGCTGACGTTCACCTTAGTGTGTCGCTGACGTTCACATTAGTGTGTCGCTGACGTTCACCTGAGTGTGTTGCTATGTCCTGTGTGTCGCTGACGTTCACCTGAGTGTGTCGCTATGCCCAGTGTGTCGCTGACGTTCACCTTAGTGTGTCGCTGACGTTCACATTAGTGTGTCGCTGACGTTCACCTGAGTGTGTTGCTATGTCCTGTGTGTCGCTGACGTTCACCTGAGTGTGTTGCTATGTCCTGTGTGTCGCTGACGATCACCTGATGTCGACAGACAAGAGGGTGATCAGGAAGTGTAGTACCATCGACATCAACACCGTGCGTGTGTCGGTGAAGGACATCGTCTGTTACCTGTCTCTGCTGGAGGGCGGCCGCCCAGAGGATAAGCTAGAGTGTGAGTTACAGTGTACGCGTGTCGGTAAAGGACATCGTCTGTTTCCTGTCTCTGCTGGAGGGTGGTCTCCCAGGGGACAAGCCAGATTGTAATGTAATGGAGCTGGAATTGTTTGCTTTGCATGCTTATGAACTGTGCGCTTTATTACGGATTTCAATTGTTACTGGCTCGCAAGATAAAAAACAAACCTCAGATTCCCCAACAAAATGCTTCAGGTTTAATTGGTTGTGTTACTGTCATCACTGCCAGCGACAAGTATATGCATAGGTAGGATTTGTAGCTGAACCGTTGCATTAATCACATGCAACGTTGCAGTGATGTTCCCATCTTGAAGTTTCCTTGCTCAGCAAAGGCTTTTTGCCATCAACATATCGCTGATCTTGGCTTGCAAAATGTCATGACAATATATTTAGTGTAGACTACAATCCTGTTCCTCTCCAATTTATTCATCTAACACTTATCATTTACCGCGGAGTTTTACTAGTCTGTGCATTAGAGTGTGATCTTACTTCTTTTAAGCATTTAGGCAAGCTTTCAACTAGCGTGAGCCGGTTAAACTTTGCCATATTCCATACTGAAGGTATCACTAGCGCACATCTGGTGGTTGCTTGAGGAACTAAGCATACAACATCCTATAAATGCATGTGGCCCGTTATTGGTTATAAACAAGCAAAACAACGAACCGTTTCTGTGAAAATAATGGCCCACCCAACCTACTCATGCGCAAAACCACATTCCAGCCGTCTTGCTCTGGTCTGACAGACCACAGATTCCACCAATGTTTCATCAGTGTGTGCGGCCGAGTGGGCCTCCAGAACATAGAGGCAAGATCATCGCCAACCGGGGAGTAGGCTTCGGCTGAATACGTCGAAACTCCGTTCGCTGTGCATATCAGATCGTGTCGTTTCTGAACAACGCTGTTCTTTGCAGTCATGTTTCGTCTGTACGACAGTGATGGCAACGGTGTTCTCGATACCTACGTAAGTAGATATTGTTCGAATGTTTGGCCGCAACGTGACGGAGCTCTCAGTGCACATTTTCGGGCGTATGCATATTTGCAGATATATATATATGTATATATATATATATATATATATATATACATATATATATATATATATATATATACATATATATATATATATATATATATATATATATATATATATATATATATATATATATATATATATATATATATATATATATATATATATATATATATATATATATATATATATATATATATATATATATATATATATATATATATATATATATATATATATATACATACATACATATATATATATATATATATATATATATATATATACATAGATATACATAGATATAGATATATATATATATATGTATATATATATTTATATATATATATGTATATGCGTGTGTGTGTGTGTGTGTGTGTGTGTGTGTGTGTGTGTGTGTGTGTGCACTTGTAATTCGTGTATACCGAGGCCATTTTCGGTTTGCACACCTGGGAACCGAGGACGTTAGGTGTATACCGAGAACCTTTTTGAAGTCCTCGGTATTCAAACTTCGTATGAAGCATTGCCAGATGCCTACCAGTCCCCTGCCGGGTTTTCCCGATATCCTCGGTTTTGACCATTTTTGTGACCGTGTGTGTGTGTACTCTGCAGATAAAGTGTGAGGAAGCTGAAAGATTTAGTGATGATCGAATTCATGGTGTGGGACGAATGAGTACTTCCTTCGGTACTTGCTACTTGTCATATGGAAATGCAATTAAATTGAATTCAATTTTGGACGAGATGCAACAAATGAAATTGTACCACATTATTCGTAGTTTTAGCTCAAATACCATGCACTTACAAAATATAAATACAGTTGGGTCGTGTGCCCACGACGGGGACAAAGTACAGGCTTGAACGTAGCTCTGTCCACCTCTACACCGGATTGGCGGACGCGACAAGGTCGTGTTTGCAGCGAGGTGCACGGCGCGATCGTGGTTGCAGCTTACTCAAGTCAGGAGAGTATTTGGACAGAATTGAAAGGTGAGTGCTGTTTGGGTGAAACCAACGTAATGTGTTGATGTATTCGGCATCTGCATTATGCCAGTATATTCCATAATAGTCGGAGGGGCGGAGTTTTGTGTCTATTTGTGGCTGCTCAATCACCTTCATGGGCTTCATTATATTAGGCCTCTTCCGGTACGGAAGATTCTGCCTCCTTGTAGTTTTGCGCATGTTGTTGCGTACCTTGGTGTGAGAGCATGGAATTCGGTGACCATTCATGTCTTCCTTACCTCTACACCGTGCCGAAATTTTAATTTCGTAACTATATCGCAGGCGGCTCCAGGAGTGGATTCTGGAAGGCACTTCTGACATACTATTGGAAAGCTTAGGAAGAGGAAGTGCATTTGTATATTCTTAGACTAATTTCACAAACACCACAAGCGGTGTATTCACGCCGAATTTGGCGTGAATACACCTTTAGGTACCCTTCAAGTATTACCCCTCACACGTTCTTTATATGAACAAGGTATTTAAGTCATTGTTAGCTGACTGCCGGTCAGCTGTTGGCTACTTAGATATTAAATAAGATTAAATATAATTAATTAAATGCATATTATGAAATTTAATATAATCAACTAAGATTGTCTAAAGGTGTATTAACACCAAATTCGGTGTGATTACACATCTTGTGATGTAAGTGAAGTTGGCGTCTGGTTGTTCAGCGACCATAATTTTTAAGCAACTGTTCATACCACCTAACTTATCTGCTGAAATGCTTATTTTGAGCCTAATATGTCAATGGCGGATCCAAGGGAGGCCATAATTGGCGCAATATGGTTTTTTTTTATAAAGCAGTATCAATTACGTTAACATCAAAATGATGGCGGAGTGGCCCAGGTCCCTGCAGACGACACCTAACACCTCAGAACCACCAGTACAACCCTGTTGGGCCCGCGGCGGCCTGATGCGACACTCCTGGCCGACCCCACATAGCACGTCTTACCAAATTATGAACTACGGGTTTCATATGTCAGCGTTTCGCAGCACAGGGAGTCACTGGACTCAAAGACCCCATATTAACACGCGCACTGGAGGGGGGGGGGGGCGAAATCCGCCCAGCCCTCCGGTTTTTCGCAAATAACTGCAGATTTTACCGGTCGATAAACGCGATTTTCTGCGTACCTGCTTAGAAATGAACGATGCGTCGTTTAAAGCAAGCCAAATGGAAATCGGCCGATGTTTTTTTTTTCAAGTTAGGTACCGTTAAAGTAATTTTTTTTTAAAATACAGCGCCAGACCACAAAATCAGCGCTGATGCGCTTCCCGTATGCTCGCAAAGGGGAAGTGTTCTTGGCAACACTAGCGAGTTGTTTGATGTATATTTGTATGCTATATAGCTTCAAGGTCATGTTAGGTGACCGAGGTCAAGTCAGGTCAAGTTCATGACAGGTTAATGGAACCAAACTTGATGAACTGGAATGTTGTCATAAATGCACTACTGTTTGTCATTTGTACTGTTTGTCATTGCGTTTCCATACTGTATTCATGTACTTTTCCATACTTTATTCATGCACTTCACTCCTTTCTTCACGAAGCCGATTGCTCCGAGCTGCCCGACGGAGCAGTCGGGCGGGCGGCCCGATTCCGGTAACTGGAACAGGTAACTGACCTGACAAAGTGGTACTATATAGGTGCCCTGAGGTCAAATGTTGGGTCTTGCATCTGCGTTGCATCATTTGTAATGTCCAAAACATCACCGATGCCCATTTTGGAGCATTTAAACACAAACACAGCGGTCCATAACGATGACAAGCCAAGCCACACAAAACCAGCAAATTTTGCAAATTTGACCTCATTTGACCTTGAAGATATTGACCTAATGTCATGAAATTTGCACACAATAGAGTTCACTACCGTACCCAATCCACCCTGCGAATTTCGTTCCTCCAGCTTTACTAGGAGCCGAGATCTTAGGGGGGAATCCGCCCCCCACCTCCAGTGCGCGTAATTTTCAGAGGCCCTCCAGGGCGCGTGTTAAATGATAAAAAAACAATTCATGATATGATAATCCCATAAAACATGATTTTGCAATAGTTTCACAGCGAAGGAAACAATTTCGTCAGTTAATCATATACACCTGGTTTCAAATATTCCAGCAATAACATAGAAATATACATTACCAATCACACTTGGTCAATACCAAATACATGGGAGGAGAGAGCAGCGCTCGGACCCGCTGAAAATCTTTGAAAAATAATGCAATCATGGGGGGTGCACCTTCAGTTCATGGAAGGCATTTCAGGCCTTGGGATCGTAGTGTAGATCTACGGCGCACACCTTCGGACCTTTTTTTTTGCTTATTGGGTTGTTAACGACGCACTTTATGCACAATCACGGCTAATAGCGCCACCCACACTGTTTCGCCGGTGGGCCACGGGATTAGGAAATGTCCCGAGCGGTGCTAGTGTTGAACTCAGGACCTTTGTATCCAGAACTCAACATCCTAACTACTCGGCCATCATCGCCCCTTTCAGACCTTCGGTACGGATTTTTGTTTCCAGGTCGGGGACATCCTTCATCCATCTGGGACACCCAGCCAAGCTTTCGGCACACCACTTATAGGACAGCACTTGTGCCTTCGGCGCTCTGTGAGCCAGTAAACCGGCCTTTTGCGCCTAAGGGATGGAGGGGCACGACCCAAAGACCCCTACATACGCCAATGTTTGTATGTATAGTAAACCTGGAATGATTATGTGAGTGAGCTACAAGGTAGAGTGAGCTACAATTTGATATGTCCACAGTTGCACTGGTTCAGATATTCGTCGCTGCATGATGAAGGTTCCGGTGCACATTTTTCAAATGCGTGCCTCCAAGGCATACGTGTTATTTTCCGGACTCGGGAAAGCACTGAATAGCAGGCTATGGTGTCCATGTGTTGCCACGTCTTAAATCCTGGGGAAAAGGACAACAATGTATTCCCTGAGGGGCACTACCTCCCATGACCACCACATGAGCTAGACGATGTCAAAGCCGTCAGCGCTTCTCATTTTAGTCTTGTCATCTAAAATGAGACTTCTTATCGAAGTCTCATTTTAGGGTTATGCTCTCTGAGAGCTGTCAAACCAGGGCTTCGAAAATGCTTACTCGTTTTGCACATCTATGTGCAGATATTTATACAAGGAAAACGCAACCATAATTTGGGTGACCATGGGCCAGGTCACGAGATTAGGTGAGAATAAAACCGGAATAGCCGGATTATGTTGCAGGGCACGTTGTCTTGCAAAATGTGCAGTTTCACGGCGCTGTCAGGTCTGGTCACTGAGGTATGCTCCAAAATAGTGAAGGTGGGAAAAGTGAACTAACAAAGTAATGTGTCATACATTCAGACATGTGCTCGACTCAAATTTTTTGAGTCGGCTCACATTTGACTCATAGATCTTGAGCTCCGATTCAACTCATGATTCACAGCAAGGCAAAATTATTTGATTCGACTCAATTCAGACTCACAGCTACAGAGATCCGATTCAACTCACGACTCAAACATAAATTTGAATAGATTCAGATCCGACTTAATGGTATCAGATTCATAAGCCATATGATTCAGTGTGCACTGCCCACACTTTATATATATATATATATATATATATATATATATATATATATATATATATATATATATATATATATATATATTTATATATATACATGCATACATACATACATACATACATACATACATACATACATACATATATATACATAATGTGAGGTGAGAACAAAGTTATAGCAAAAATAATTTGTTCAACAGACAGTTTGATGTCAATGCATCTTCATCTGTGTCAAATTAAAGAGGGGAAGTAGTATTTATCTGTTGAATATATTATGTTTCCCATAACTCTGTTTTCACCTCACATTATTTATCATCCATCATGCACTATAATGGTTGGTATATAGGATATATACAGATAATTGCATGTGCATGTAGTAATTGACTCAAAAACATTAACAAGATGAATGGTTGTCAATGCATATGCAAAGCAATGAGTGCATAACACTTCAATCCACATTGGCATGATGCACAACCTGAATCATATATACCTGCCACACATCACCTAACTTCAACATAGCACCCAGATCCTGCACTGTAATAGGTATCCGCACATAATAAAATTGAGTTCGTTTTTAACCCCACAAAGTTGGTTTGGTAGTGAGCTTGAAGGTTTCCCTTCACCATTGGTTTACGCTCAATTTTACCAACTTTCTCTACGCTATCTTGCATATTTTATGGCAATATAGGGTACTTTGATGTATTCTAAGTGAAAGACCTATTCTTTAGCTTGAGCAAAGGGTTTGAATGACCTAAATGACCCAGTAATAATTGTCCTGCCTAACACTGTGCAATTTCCAGAAGGCTCACCAGTAAGCACCTCCAAAATAAATGATTGTTCCCGATATTGTCAGGCTCCCTCTACCTCCATTTTATGTGTTCAAGTTGTTACCCTCGTTCAAGAGCAGAAGAAAGGATAATCAGGGGGGCTAAGTGCACCATAGCTTCTTCTCCCCAGTGGCAGGAGTTTCAGTCGAGTTGCAAGTTTCATGAGGGCATTCCTAGATCACAATGGTGTTGTACATACATGTTCAATTATGCATGCATCATCAATAATCCATGCAAGATTCATCAAGGAAGGATGCATCATGCCCTGGGTCTAGCTGACTTAGAAAAAAAAACTCTTCAACAACTGCTGTATGTCAATGTAGGTAGGTAGGTACATGTTTTGAAAAATAGGCTAATCCTAGGTTTTTGGGTTCTCAAACATTATCCGCTCTAGAAAATTATTTGTCTTCTCATCTGGAGGTTGAATTTCCGGTATAATTGCAGATCAATGAAAATTTTGATTCTTTTGAGTTTGTATTTAGAATACACAGTATTTCAACGTAAAATGACGATGCGACCACTCATTTTCTCCGCAAATGATTACTTTTCAGTTGGCAACGAAATAAACGATCAAAATCTTTACTCTACAAATATAGCGCATCGGGTAATTTCGTCAGTACCTGGTGTGTCATAGACGTGGTAAAGAAGAATTTAAACACTTTGTGCACTAGATTTAATACTCTTTGACATCGAAAACTTTATGCTTGTGCCTTAATTCGACATTTATTTCCGATAATTTATACTCCAAACCCAACACGTCCACAACACAACCAATGCTGGAAATTCCTTGCGATGCTGTAATATTTAAGGGCAGTGCTGTCCAACACATCCTCGAAGGTTTAGTATGTATATTTAGTAAGAGTGTAAGTGTGTTTCATAAGAATATTTACTAAACTCCTTGAAGTTTAGTATGTATTTTTACTAACGTTGCCTGTACAACGTCGCACATATTTGATGACGTCATGACCGAAAAATTTGCTTCGGAGGATTCTGGAATTCCGGTTAGGTTAGATTAGGTCAGATTAGGTTGGGTTATATTATATTATGCTATGATACATTTTATATATTATGCTACATTATCTTAGTCTAGGTTAGGTTAGGTTAGGTTACTTGTGCCCATGACATCAATTGTAGCGACCGCCATTGACATAAATGTAATCATTTGAAAATGAGTGAAATGAGTCATCGCATCGTCTTCATCACGTCAGAAAGCATACAATTACACACAAAAATTCCCAAAAATCCAAATTTACCTTGATCTCCAAATTTACCAATTTCCTAAGTTATTAACTTTTGACAACGAACCGCTGTGATCAAGTAAAAGTGTCCAAAATTAACTGAACTGTGTTCAAATTGAGTTACGATGCATGAGGTTTGAAGAAAAGTATCCTCCATACTGGTTGACTAGAAAATATTCCTCTCCACATTCCGGATTACAATGCACAAATCCAATGCACAATGCACAAATCACACTCACACACAATCATACAATGCACAATGCACAAATCCAACATTATGCAATGCACAAATCCAACATTCTCATGTCTATGCATGAGAATAAAATGTGTGGGAACAAATGCTCACTAGAAATAATGGGACAAGATTATAACTGACCTGGTGAGCAGAAGAGAAATATATTTGCTAAGAAGCAAATTAAAGTGACCATTGCGCATGATTTGAGTAAAGTCTGCAACCAAGTTGATATCATATTTTATAAAAAAAAAAGCTTCGAATGACGTCTTGCGGGCTTGAAGGAAAACTTCGATCTACCTTCTAGTAAAGGTACCTTCGGTTTGTTATTTGTCACATACACAGGTTTGTTATTTGTCACGCAAACCAACACAATTGTATTCAGTGCAGATGCCTGTAGCAGTGCTGGGCCGTTTCGGCGCCATATTCTTTTTCACAATCACATCCAATTTTGTGTCGTGTTCATGGCACTAGGATTGACTCATGCATGATACTGATTGTGATTACTAAGCTTAACATTAATACTTATTTGTAGTTATTGTTATCGGTTTTTGGTAAATAACTTAAATGCCCCTCATTCTTTACTCAATGGCAGCTGATAAGTTGACAATTGTAATGCTAAGCATGAATAGTTATATTGTGTTTTTACTCCCTACTTTGTGTCATTCACAAAGATACATGCTTTATATCATTTGTTCATAACTTGCGTTTGAGTCGCAAGACCAAAATGACTCATTGTGACTCAAGACTCGTGATTCAACTCATTTAAAAAAGAAAGATTTGATTCAACTCGCGACTCAAAATATGTTTTAGAGAAAAGAATCGATTCAACTCTTGACTCATCCAAAAATGATTGATTCATGAGTCGATTCTTGATTCAACTCGAATCGAGCACAAGTCTGCATATATTTCGTTACTGCCAGGTGGTAGCTAGAACCTATAGTTTAGTGCAGCGTAGTCTCTGGCTGGGGATCTGTCTTGCTCTAGGATAGTGCTTAACGACAATCCAACTGTTGCAGGTCACTGCGGCTCTCAACGGCGGCACCGGTCTGCGGTTTGTGGCGGGAGGGTGGGGGGGGGGTGGCGGCGGTGGTACAGGCGGTCTTCGAATACAGTCGACTTGTCCTAGCCGTGTGGGACGAATGAGCACGCATCTGTCCACCGAGCTGGGCCCGAGACCGAGCACCGACCGTGCCACCTGTCGGGCACGTGCCTGAGCAACATGTTGTGAGGCACGTGCCGGCGCGGCCAGTCTGGCCGACACGTGCTGCAATCTATTTAATCAAGAACTGTAAGTGACTGGTACGTTTTGGATGTGTCTTGTTGTAATACATGAAATATTGCTCAAAGCCGTCTGACAACCGTACTTGTGCCCTACAAGTATATTGCTGAATTTCCGAAAAGTTTACCTTCGGCGTAACTTTGTGGAGCGCCTAATTACATTTTAACCGGAAAATACCCTTTTCTCATAACCTCATCTAATGCGTTGACTAGATGGGTGGCGATGCGCACCTAAGCCCAAATAACCAACCAACTAGATGGGTGAACGTTCCCTCCCAATTCCCTCGACTGCATATCCCCCACACATAGCAAACGTTAAATACAATGTGTACACTGGGGAAGGATATGCTGGTGACTGTACCCTCCTACGCATTGCTATTCACCTGGCCTTCCTTCGTCCAGTGAGAATGCTATGCCCTGCCCTTTACTCCAACCCTGCTCATGGTCCGACACCAACTTTTCAGTTCAGTTCGGAAGCGACGAAATTTCAATTTATATCGGTGTCAAGGCCCCAGGTGTTACCATTAGTCCTCATCTAAAATGGGACAATCACATCCCCACAATCGTTCAACGATGTTGCATGCTATTTGTCGGCCTGG